>PVKU01006240.1:87505-99285 GCA_004027475.1 Anoura caudifer
TGAGATCATATGGTATTTGTCTCTCACCTCCTGGCTTATTTGGCTTAGCATAATGCTCTCCAGCAATAGTTATTATTACCAGTAATAATAGCACCTAATCTTCTATAGAGCCTATTATGTATGAGACACAGTTAATTATGATGTGAGATTATAAATATTTGTTTTAAACTGTATCTTATAGTTGGGTGTTCTGGTACTTGTAGCTGAAAACACCCTAATAGGCTTGCAATTCTGGTTCTAATTCTCTCTAAGTCATAGAGGTCCCTGAGAGGCTTCTTCATGATCTTGCCATCATGGGATGAATCTTTTTTTCCCCCAGAGTCCTTCAGTGAAACTGCTTAACCTGTGCTAGCATCCTGAAGTCTACAGGTAAAGAATCCTGGAAAACCAGGTGGGAACTGGCCATGCCTTCATTTCCAGGCTGGTGATTTCTGAATTACATAGACAACAAGAATTTGCACACTTAGAGTTCCTGGAGGACCCCTGTCTCCCAAAAATATCCGAAAATGAGGATTTGGAGTAAGGATGGGGAAATATTTCTGAGACATCTCCATTACTCTCATTCTCTCATTATAATATTTCAAGAAGTCGGGTTACTCCAAGGGCTCGGGCTCCCCCAAGGACTTGTCATTAGGCCATGGCAGTGACTGTTTATCTGGGCGCGTCTGGCCACCGCAGTCACTTTTCTGGCTCACACACTGCTCTTGACAAGACCCTGCCTGTATTGCATAACTTTACATAATAAAATAAACACCATCGCCAAGGAGCTTTAGAAACTGTAAAATATTATACAGACATAACTTATGATCACAAAGATTTATTCATTACTTGCTTTCAATATTCCTGGCTTCAGGATCTAGAAATATATTTATATCCTAGTCTGTTTTACTGCCTTGCTCAACTGTCAACATAATCTAGTTTTCCACCGAATAGATTGACTGTGTCACAGCTGCTGGTGTTTTCTTTCCTACCTATTGAGTACATCTCACATTTTATTAATAATTATGATTAATGTTGGTCCACATTTTACAATTTGCTTTTCATATATGTTATCTCCTGTGAGCTTCATAACAACTCCCACTGAAAATGAGAATACAGAGGCTCAGATTTGCTTAAGATGACTCAGGCAAATGTGGTCAGATCAGGAAAGGAGCAGGTTCTTCTCAAGTCAAGGAAAGTTGTTTCTGCTCTCACGTGCCGACTCCCTTTTAGATCACGCACGCCTTTAAGATGGAGGAGGGGGCCCAGGGGGAGACACTGAAATTCAGTTTGACCAGAGAAGGATATCAAAGACGAGCTGGGCAGAGGCTTTCAGGACTAGAAGTTTTGTGGGGGAGATTTGATAAATAGGTGATATCCTGAATGACCATGGGGTGGACTTTTGTGGTGCCGTGGCAAGTTACGTGGGCAAGCTATTTGCCTCAATTTCCTCACCTGTAAAACAGGGTTCCCAATAGCACCCACCTCACAGCGTTGTTGGTTTATGTGCGTTAGAGCAGTGCTTACCGCATAAGAAGTGCTTCTCTTTTGGTTTTTTAATCCTTTGTGAACACGATGTGGCTGAGGAAAGGGGTAGGGCAACTTAGCTGTTTCTCTCTCCCTTCAGATCCTTCCAGTTTCTCTGTCTTTGGAAAAGATCAGGAAACCATGTAGATCACAGAGCCCACGTGTAAATTCCTCAGGGATCATCTAACCTTGATGGTAAGCACTCTGAGGGTAAAGTGAGTTTTGGTCTTAAATGAATATTGTGATATTCAGCTCTGTTCACTGCTTAAAGAGTTCCTTTCAAGAGCTTAATAAAGAGGATCAGCAGGATTCTTGGATATTAAACATATCTTCCAATGCAGTATTTTAATGAGGTAAGTGCTTGGATTGATCTTCCCTTAAAAGTATCATGAGCTCAAGATGCAGAGAAAAATATCCATGGAATATTGTGGGGACATTTATTGAACCCATGTGTCAAACGCAAGAGAATTACAGGTGTTTGATTTCTAACTCTATCAGAGGTTGGCTCTGTATCTCCTTAAAACTCCAAGACAAAAGTGACTACCACACAGGGAACCTGACGATTGTTGCTTTGTTCCTCACCCCTTTCCAGATTCTGAAGGAGCAGTCTCTGGCTGGGTGTATCTCTAGGGCTGGATGGAGCACTGGAGCAGTTGTGCCCACTGAGTTAGTTCTCAGTGCAGAGGACAGAGTTTCTTGGCTGAAGGCCCCACAGTGTGTCCTCAATGCAAAGACTGTCTTTCCTTGGAGAGCTCACAGTTTATTTTTAACAGCTGGTACCAAGACCTTGTGTTGTCCGCGGCCTGCGGGTGTGGGCAGTGAGGACGCACACAGGCAGCTTCAGAGCCCGGGAGCTGTTTGCCTGGTGTTAGTCACTAGGAAGCGGCTGCCGCCTCCTTCTCAGCTCTTCATAACTGGGCCATTTTAGGTAGCTGTCCTTACGGATACGGTTTAATTTTGATCTCTTTAACTTAATTTTGTCCTTTGAATTCCTTTATAAACTGCAGCATCTCATGATGATTATGTTTTTCTTTTTCAGAAAGGAAAAGACAAGTACATAAATGAGAAAGAGAAAGAAAGAGAGGGGGCAGTAAAGAGAGAGAGAAGAGAGAAAGGATGAGAATAGAGAGAGGGAGAGAGAGCTGAGGGGAGAAGGAGGGAGAAGCACTCTTTCCTTCTTTTCCCCTTTATCCCGGACCTGCTGAGTTAGAATTGTACAGGCACAAATGACTGTGAAGTCCGATCAGTGGACTTCACAGGGCGGATGGAGTAGATGATCTCTGCGGGGTTTGATTTGATAAGTTGGATATTTATTGTCCAATTGCCTGAAATATGCTCTCCACCTTTTGCTCTAATTTATTTTTTATTTTTGTAAGCTACATCAAGTATCTTCTTTTTTTTGTTGTATTTTCCCATTACCATTTAACCCTCTTATACTCTCTTCCTCCCTGCAATCACCACACTGTTGTCCATGTCGTGAGTCCTTTTTCCTTTTTGCTCAATCCCTCTACCCTCTAACCCCCTCCCAATAGCTGTCATCCTACTCTTTATCTATGGTTTATTCCTTTGAGTTAAGTATTGCCTTTCTCTAAAAGGCTCTTTAAAATGAAAACCCTTTGAGAAGTCTAGCCATAAAGTTTTAAACACTTGAGAAGAATGAAATTCTCAGATTGGTGGTTCCCAAATCTAGCTGATCATCCCAAGCTCCTGGGGTACTTGTTAAGCATACAGATTCCAGAGCCTCACCCCAAACCTGGGGAAGAATCAGAATTTCTAATGACATGAACCTGCATCTGTGTTTCTAAAGAGCTTCTTAAGTATTTGAATAACTTGAGAATTTCTTACAGACTACCAGGCATACTTTCATGTCTGATTGGTTCTTGTAGGAAGAAAAGAAGGGCAGAGTAGCAGAACTGTGTTGGGTCCTTTGGGAGAAGGAAAATTCTAGAAGGGGGGAATAGAGGGGCTAGTGGAGGGTCCCATAAACAGTTTGCCTACCTCATAATCTTGCTCTAAGTTAGTTGTGGCAGTGGGTGATGTGCCTTCATCAAAACCCATCTTTATTAATATACTTTCACAAAACCATTGCAGAAATCCTTGTTTTCCTGTTGGCACTTCAGTTATTGATACCAGTCAACAAGTTGATACTGATTCTCTGGTCTTAATGTTTTGTTGGTTTGACCAAAGAGTCAGTTTATGACAAAGAAGAGAGAGCTTAATGAATTAATTAAAAAGAACATGCGCACATTTGTTTAAATCAGCAGGTTACTTCAACTTACCTGTAGGTGTGATAGTCACAGATGGAAGTCCTGTTGATGAAACATCATCATTTTGGCTTCTGCTCCTTTCTTTGCTTCCTTATTTCTGAAGTAAAAGAAAGAAATAAGAGTAGATTCTTGGGGCATATGAAGGTAATAATGGGGTCCTATATACTATTTTCAATATATGAAAAAGAAATCAGGATTAAACATTATTTACTTTGGAATATGAGTGCATAAACTAATAAACAATCAAGGTTCTTTGTTTTTGACTAATAAGTAGCAGCTCATTTTTGAACATTGGTTCATTCATGTTGAATTAGTTATGATTGGGAATTCCATTGCTGATAAATAAAAAACCAACAAAATATTTGAACATTTGAGGTCCATTTGTTCATTCAGTTGGTCATTTTAGCTAATAGTAGGTTCAGATACCACTCTTGGAAGCATTTAAGTAACAGAATTGAAAAAATTCCAAAGCCTTCCAAAAAACACAAAACAAAGGGAGAAATATTTTAATAGGGTACTTTCCATAGGCCCACAAATATAAAATTCTATCACTTTGTAAGACCGCTGCTTACGGTGGGGCTTTCCAGGAAAGAGATGGAGAGTTAAAAGCAGGAAGTTCATTGAGGAATGGTTTGGGGAGCAACCCCTCCCTGGGAGGGAGTGAAGGAAGTACTTACTTGGGCAATGCTGAAGTCCTCAGCTAATCCCACAGAGAGCTCAGGAGCTAGAATGACCCTTCAGAAAGGTGGCAGTTTCTAGACAAGGTCTCAGCTGAGCCATCAGCCTTCAGCATCTGGACGTGCACACAACATCCACTGCTCTGCTTTTGTGCAGTTATTGATGCTTTACCTCTTGTGAAAGATGTGGACACCTGTCTCTCCTACACCCTTAGCAACTATGTTCTCACATGGACTGTATAATGCCTTTTCTTTAGATTTCCTAGTTGCTGAAGGGCATTAACAGAACACATTCAGCAACTTTAAGATGCACATTCTCACAAGAGATGGGTCTCAAAGTCAAAAGCTCCTGAGTATCTTATTGGTAATAACCCTTTGGTCCTGAAAGGAGAGGAAGCTAATAATTACATGTACCTACCATATGCCAGGTCCTGTGCTAGACTCTAGAGGTGAAACATGAATTAGACATAGTAGCATGTTTGCTGGAGATGCCAAGAATACAAAGCGCTGGCCTGACCATTCTGTACCCTGGCCATCTCTCAGGTTTATGTTTGCAGCAAGTTTCTTTGAGGGATGAGATAATGTCACCACCCAGGCAAAGAACAGACTTCCTTCTGCTCACACTGCAAGTGGAGAATACCACTGTCTCAGTGTTCTGTAGATGCTGCCTGCTACGTGCAACATCCATGATGGGTCCTTTAATTTATCCCTACAGGGAGGTGGAGAAGCCCCATGAGCATCGTGCTGACATTCTGGCTTCTGCTTTTGCTGTGTACAATAAAGTTATTTTTCTTACTCAGGAGTCTTGTGTGTTCTTCCAGCATTCATGAAACAGTAACAGGCTGGCATACTAGCTTGTAATTAGCATAAAACCTCAGATGCTGCATGATTCTTGACAGTAACTACAGTAGATATTTAATATAATAAAGGAGATATTACTATCAGCAGCAATAAAAATGTGGTATGCATGGGTAACTTATGGAAAAGTACTTTTGATATCTATGAAGAAAAGTGCAATATTCTATTAAGATTAAAAAGGAAGACAAATAGAAAACAATGCTATATTCTTGCATAGGAAGATCAAATATTTATGAAAAATCAATTCTCAAATACTTTTCTAGGTTAAATGTAATTTTAATCAAAATCCAAATACAGTGTCTGGAGATATTACCACTTAATTCCAAAGTTAATATGGCAGAACACTCCAAGGATTTTATCAACAAAATTCTAGAACAGAGAAGAGAGGTAAGTAGCACAGAGGTTAAGAGCATGAAGGTGGCATTATAGCAGAGTGGATGACCATGTGGCTTTGTCATTAGAATAATCTGAGTTTGAGCCTTGGCTCTGTCATTTATAACTGTGGGACTTGGCCAGGGCACTTGACTTTGCTGAGTCTTAGTTTTCTCATGAGTGTAATGAGGCTTGTAATAGCAACTACTTTGTAAGGTGGCTGTATGGATTAAAGCATTTAGCAGCATGTTTAGAACTTAGCACTCAATAAGTGTTGGCTATCATTAGTTTTAACTGATATTTAAATGTATCACAAAGCTATTTGGAACTGGCACAAGGATTCAGACAAGTGAATCAGAATCTGTCTATCACCTTCGATCCATCTATCTACCCATTTACAGAATATTAATTTATAACAAAGGAAATATCAAAGATGAGTCTAGAGAACATACACATATGTATATTGAATATATGCATATGTGTGTGTTCTCTAGATGCATATTGAATGCAGCACTGAGTCCAAACCTTGTAAGGTAACATCTTATATGTTTGCATATAAATGTACTATATATAAAACATTTCTATTTCACTTCTCTATTCACCTGTGATATTTCCTGTATTATAAATGTTTATGTCTCTATACACTACATATGTGTATTGTATGCATATATGTAAATGTGTCTATAAATTATATAAATATATTCATACAATATACATGTACAGGGTATAGATGCACAAGAATTTATATATATGCACTATATATAGTATGTAGACAAAAATATGTATGCATACAATGAAATATATGTAGTATATACACACAAACATTTATAATGAATAACAAAGGGAATATCACAGGTGAATAGAGAAGGGAAATATATATATATATTTATACATATGCACACATACATGTAACATGTGAGCTTCAAAAGATTCAGAGTCAGTGCTGCACTCGTTGAAACGATAGCCCCTCAACAGACTGGTAATGCAAAAGAAAATCCCTTAGAGCACACTAACCTTATTTGATATATAATCATTCCCACTAGGAAGTACTTTATGCAAATTTTCATCAAATAAGCTCTTCTTTCCTGTTTCTTTGGGCTTCCAAAATCAAATACAGGCTCTGGTGCAAAGGTTAATCGCATCCCTTTAAGGGGAAAGCCCTCTAAAATCTGATTGCCAAGCATTAGGAGAAAGTTGTAAATATGTAGTAAGTTCTGAATTAAATTTAAGGCTATTTTAATTATAAAAGCATTAATAACAGCAGGAAATTTAATGAAATAGTGGACCATGAAATCAGTGTTATCATTTTAATACATAGCAGAATATGACAAACTCTATAAGATTCCTGTTCTCTTTCATGTCTATTACAATTTTCTTCTATTAGTTTCTACAAATAGAAAATTACATATAAAATTGAGTTTAAGCAAATCTCTGTTAAAATCAGACAATCTGATTTGGTATTATATAGCCACACTGAAATTTCATTTAATTTAGAAAGGGCTTCTCCTAGTGCCTTGAATACTAACTACATTTCTAGCAACACATATGTAGCTCTGGGTTTGACAGGGGATAATCCTTGTGCTGAACAATAGATCAAGATTTTAACAGGAAGAATGAGGACAGATGGAAATGGAGAGCTTGACCCAACCTCCTGTAGGAGAGATTTCTAAAGCATTTTTTTGAAATGGTCTGAAAATATTTACTCTTGCTTATCTTCTTACAAAAAGAATTCTTTCTGAGAAAAAGTTGATGATTCAGATGTCAGATCTGACTCTCTCCACATACGACCTTTCTGAGTCACCCCTGAGGTCTCTATGAAGAATAAAAAGCCTGAGAAAATAGGTCTTATGTGTCTCAACTCTACTGAGTGGATTGTTATTATAGCAGTCTATTGGAAACTTGTAATGATTTGATGTTTTCCTAATCTTTCACACAGATGAAAAGTGCTTGAAAATGAAATATTTTAACAGGAGGTTGGTTGGTATATTTTGCAGAAAAGGACCAAATCTACAAGTGAGGAGAGAGGTGACCCTTGGGAAGAGTACTTATTTAAGGAAAAGATGAGAGGGCCTCTGAGGTGCTTGCTGGTCATGTTCTTGACATGGATGCTCATATAATTATATTAAGTGTGCTTTTCTGTATGCATGTTATACTTTACACAGTTTTTTTATTAGAAAATAACTGATTTAACACTTTCTGCTAAAAATACAGTTGCCTGAAATAATGTAAAACTCTCAAGCATTAAATCTTTCTAGGTTAGCATTTAGTGGAAATTTTTAGATTTGGCTTTATCTTGCCCATCATAAAGAGAAGATTAGAAGCAAATAATCCCTTGAATCTGACTAGTCTAATCCTCTCTCTTAAGATCCACCCGATGAAAGTGTCTTTAACATGCTACCCTACCCTACAGAATTCCTAAAATGTATGTCCTAAAATGAATGCATAAGCCATCGATCTTATTTTGATTGGTCTTCTGCTTTAGCAACTCTCTGTCAGCACCTAATCTGTATTCAATTTCAGTCCCTAATAGAGTGAATCCCTCACTCATTTAGGCAAATTTTCCTTCTGAGCATCTAGAAATATATCTTGCTCCAGCCCATTATGGGTTTTCACATCCCAACAATTCTCTTCTCCCTTTTGGTTAACTCTCTCTCCAGCGGTATGGCAGCCAGTTCTATCTACCCCCTGAGTCTGGGTGTCTTAAAAAGCTTACTCCAAGAATCAGAATGAGAATCCATCAGTCTCACCTGAGCTTTACTTTTCAGTAGTTGTATGACCTTGTGCAACCACTTTGTGGGTGCACAAAGGGGTCGAATATTTGCCCTCATGGGTCTGTTGTGATAATTGAATAGCAAGATATATGTGAATGTATTTTGTATGCCGTACACAGCAATGCTGGAGTTACTACAATAATGTAGGTTATTTATTGTCGGCTGTGTGTTTGTTCCAGGGCAAACGATTACTATCACTTTCAAAGTATTTTTAGCTCTTTTCCTGTAGAGACATATTCACAACCACAACCAAGGCATAGGAGGGCAGAACTCTATTTGTTCTACTTCTGGCCACTTCATTAGGCATTTTTGAAAGGCAGCGTGACTTAGCTGGGCTTGAAGTGCAGATGCCAAATTACAGCGCCAACCCTGCGGGACAGGACAGTCCTCTTGTCTCCTTCCAGATGACTGTCTGAAAGAATTTTGTGTTTGTCCTCAATTTGCTGTGTTGGGAGTCTCCCAGATAACCAACCAAAAGTTGATTGTGACAGAGGCATCTAGGTCACAATTGACTTTGAGGCATGGAGTAAGTCTGTGCAGAAATTTTAAATGAGCTTAACAGTTTAAGTTCCAATGATAATAGACAAGGGGTCAATGGGGCTCTATTTAGAAGCTATGTTTGGGGTAAAGTGCCTTCCTGGAATTCTCTAATAGATCGAGACTATTATATTGAGGTAGCTTGTTTCTTAGATCAAGAAGACATTTCCTTGTGGGAAATTATCATATTACCTTGGATTATCTCCTGTGGAATCCTGGGTACCCCATCCCTATTTAATTCAAGCAATGGTTTAAAAATGATTCCATTTCAACCCTGCTGGAATTCTGAGATTTGTCTCAGAGGGTTTGTAAGGTTATATCGCCCAGAGGGAGTTGGAAACTAAATTGAATTCTTTAGCTTTACAATTTCTTTACCCAGCTGGAGCTTACATATTTCATTATTTACTGCACTTAGAAGTAGTAGCCTCTTTCTTGTTCTTAAGTCCCGGATAAGCCATAACTAACACTTAACGAGTTACAAATGCAGAGAACAGACAGCTTAAAATAAACATAAAGATGTTTGCAATTCTCACGGAAAATAACAACTCTCTATTCCGAGGCATGGAAGCCATAAATATGCCCGTAGACCAGAGTTCTAAATCTTTTCCAGGGGAAGTCGAGTGACTAAGAAAGTTAATTATATCGTTGTCCTAGGGGTGGGAGGGAAGGTCATGTAATGCCTTCCAATGCTTTCTGCAGTTCTCTATATTAGAGGAATGGCACTCTCATCAAAGTAGCAATCAAGCCATCCCGTTCAATCAAGGGATCTCACTTTATTACATGCTTTCAGAAGCCACCACTCTCTAGCCAGAACTTTGTACAATTCAGAGACAGAAAAGCTGGGGGAGGGCAGCGGGGAGGCTGTAGAAGGGGGGCTTGCAGTCAACCTCCTCCACCCCAAGAAGAGCTAGGACATTTTTCTACAAGGAGGCCTGTTCGGGGTGTGCGGTGTAAGTGAACCTGAAGATAACAGAAAGAATTGTCAGCAAAGGAACTGGTGCTGGGTGCAGGCTTTGCTCTGTTGTGGGTAGAGAAGGCAGAATTCACTTTGGGGCTGTGATTTGCAGCAGCCAGTCGTCCCCCTTGCTGGTTTAATTCTGATGCCTCATGTTTCATGTCCTATCCTTTATGTTAAACGTCGTTTAGCTGAGCTGCCTCCTTAAAAGTACCAGTCTTCTCAGGAGAGGTAACTCGTTAAGCTACTTAACACTGTATGTAGCCTGAATGAATCTGGACAGGTAAGGATGTGGGGAAGGAGTCCAAAGGGATGGGGAAGGACACCACTAATCAAACCACACATTTTTGCAGGGCTTTGCCTAGGGAGGGGAGGCTGGGTGGGTGTCAGGGGTGGGGCTCCCTTTTGCTTCTTTGCTTACACAGTCCCAGGGTAGTGTCCCTTCGGGGAGGCAGTTAGTAGGACAGGGATATCAGAGAATGAGTTCCTACCCTCCTTCAGCTCAAGTCTCATTCTTTCCATCCTCAGCCTTTTCCTTACGGATTCACCTCTGACCCCTCCTGTCTTTTGTTCCTTGACCCTCTGAAGTTCACTCTGGGGGCAGTTCAGTTTTGAAACAGCCCTTCGAAACCCAGTATGCCTGCACCCCGCTGTCTCAGGGAGAAAGCTGGCCTGCAGCTGGCACAGTGACCTGAGGCCTCAGACAGAACCCCAGCAAGAGAGATGGAAGGAAATGGGTGATGCTGCTTATAGGAGAAAAAGTGGAGGGGCAGTTAGAGGAACATTCTGGGGCATCCAAAGGGCCTCACAGGTGGGGTGGGGAACCTCTGTCCTTCAGCCCCTCTGAGGGTCTCAAGGAAGGGAAATGGGTGGTGTGGAGGGATGGCAGCTGGAGTGGAGGAGGGACTGCCATTCCTCTTAAAAAAAAAAAAAAAAGAAAGTGAGGGAGGGGTTTGTTCTGGGGATATTCTGCAGGAGAAAGGTAGGAGAAAAAGAGAAGAGAAATAACTTGTAAAATATAACAATTTTCCAATCTTTAAGGTTACTGAATCCCCCCTTTCTTTGAATTCAATTGTATAGAACATTCTACTAAAAGCTCAGCCCCTTGGGTTGAACTGGTGGTAGGCAGCCAGGCAGCCAGTTCAGTCATTTTGCCTCATCCACTGGGGCTCTTCTGAGGCATTCCAGGCTTTTCTAAGACACAAATTACACATCACTGGTACAGTGTTTTCAATTTAAACAGCAGTTTCACATCCTCTATCCAGTCTGATCCTAACAAAAACCTCAAAACCATCATAGTATTACAGATGAGGAGATCAGGCCCAGAGAGCCGAAGGAAGTGGCTGCTCATACCCAGCTCAACAGGGACCTGCCCTAGGTGTTCTGGCCACAGAGAAACACCCACTCTCCAGTACATTGTCCTTCCTCCCAGGAGGGGCCTCCAGAACCCCAGGGTCTCTGCCTTCTGGAACCTCAGGGATAAAGTCATGCAGACATAACTCCTTTTGAGACTCATCAACTTGCAACCTAAAGCTGGAGTCTGGAGCTGTTTGTGACCGAGGAAGGATGGAGAGCACACAAGGACTTTGCGGTGGGGTGATGCCCATGTGTCTGACTGCTCTGCCTACGGCACAAACAATCTGAAATGGACTCTGGCTGGGCCTGGGACACAAGAGTCAGCCAAAATGTCTGAGAGAAGGACTCGGTGAAACAATTAGGAGGGGATGAGGTGGCAGAAGAGAGAGCTAATGCTTTTAGACTAATTGAGAAAAGAAAGGCAGATGTGCACTGGAAATGCTGGCTTAGGATTGTGAAAATCAGAAAATAAATAAGGCAA
>PVKU01006241.1:0-107485 GCA_004027475.1 Anoura caudifer
CTCCTACCAGTCCAGATGGATGTGGTTTCTTTAATTCCGTAGTTGTCAGACTTCCATTCAACTTGATTTCTGATGGTTCTGAGTGATGGTGGTTCTATATTTTAGTTGTAATTTTGATGTGGTTGTGCAAAGAGGTGAACCATGTCTGCCTATGCCACCATCCTGACCAGATCCACCTATCTTTTAAGGCCTAATTAGGGTGACATTCTTCCTGACCTCAGCTCCTGAACTCAAGGGATATGATTTTTCTCTATTCTGAACCTCTATTATACTTAAACTGTAACAGATCCTATGACACATATAGTTTTCTGTTATAGTCGTTTGTACATTTATGCTTTCCTCCCTAATAATTCATGAGGGTGCCTGTTATGGTACACTGTAGATACTTTATCCATTAAAATTTGTGGGTGGATGAAAGGGTGTAAGGGAAGGAGGGAGAAAGGAAGGAAGTATGGATTTCCTTTCCTTAGATTAATGACAGAATATATTCCCTGTGTGTAAGCAGTATAGCAGAATGTGAAGTGGAGGATCGGATCCTGATTTGTTGCTAATGATTTGATGATTAATCAACAGACAGTTTTTGAGAAACTATTATATGTAATCTGTTGTGATTGACATCTGAACACCTCTGTTAAAGTTTGTATGGCTTATCTGTTGGTTTACTCTCTAATGTAAATTACACATATATAATCTACTTGGCAACTTTTCCAACTATTTTCTAATATTCTTCATATTTTTATTTGTTGCCTTTTCCATATTTTCCAGGTGTGCAGGCATTGTCATTAGACTTTCAAACTCATAGAGAGAAAATTTGTCTTAGGACCCAATTGCATTTCCTTGTATAGAAGCAAACATAATGCATGGCTAATATACAAAACCAAGCACATTTTTTTAAAAAATCTATTCACTGGCTTTGACATTGTGTCGAAGATAATCAATAGCAAGGTCTGTAGCAGTTGAAATACTTAACAATAGACTGATTTTAGTTTTTTTTCTGAGCCCTGCTTTTCTAAAATGCTTTGAAATTCTCAAGTTACCAATTGTGTAAATGCTAGTCATTGAAAATCCCAAGAGGTTGTTTGTACATATCATGAAAATATCATGTTTATGATAGATAAAAGTATTGCATATTTTTACATTTGTAGCTTAATATGGATTAAGTTGTTAGTGCCTTGAAGTACTATTATTGTTATACTATGTAGTTGTACTTTTATCACACACTTCAATCTTTCTAAAGTTGCTGTAATTGAGTTTGTTTAATAATGTACCTTTGTATTATACAAGACTTGCTATTGTGCAAAATATGAGGTTGATAATAGAGATAGAGAGTGAAGTTACTACCTGGCAGGGAGGATAAGAATAAATTGAAATATAGAAAAGTGATTTAATCTCACTACTGTAGTTTTATAAAATATAATTTGTTTTTCCCTTTGCACAGCAGAATTTCATGCTGATAACAAGCTACTGAATTAATAAATCCATTGCAGCTATTGAGAATTTTCCTCTAATAACATAATGAATGCTGAGCATTAAGATGAGAAAAGGAAAGACATTCTTTTTACAGATATTCCTCTAGCAGATCTACATCCCTAAGCATAGGAAAAATACCAACATCATACCCTGAGCAATATCAATATGAAAATAATTTGTGCATTTCAATAAGCATATTGTATTCCACACAAAAAGCACACTGCTTCCTGGAACATATTTGCTTATTTTCTAATTGGAAAGACATTTAGGTGTCTATTTTGTTATCATTACATGTGCTTAACTCCAATTATAGTTAATGGGAGTTATGTGTCTATAGTCACAGTAGCCTCTGAATTACTTTAACATTATTACTTTCCATTACCATCCTCGTTAAAATACTTTCATGTCTTCTACCAAACTGAACTACCATGGTAATCTGGGTTTCTATTTTCTTTGCATGAATTTATTTGCATGTAATAAAAGATATAGATTACACAATATGGTCTGTTTCTAATTTGAATATTATGTCATTGAGATTAGAAAAGGGCTAGAACTATTTGTTAGGTGGAGGCAATTGACTGGCTTCTAGACATGCCTTTTTCATAGTACCCTTGTATGCAGTTCTGTTGGAATCAAATAATGTATTTGATATAGATTAATATTTCTGGTTTCTAGTGGAAGCCAATTTTGTAAAAACATAGAAAACATATCAGAAAATTAGATTTACAACCTAGAAACACTAGACTTTATTATCAACAGCCAACAAACTATACATTTAATTCCAATTATTTGTATTTTTGACAAGGCAAAAATAGTGAAAATAAGAGTATTATAAAATCTCTACATAGATTGGGTGATACTCTTTTTTTTTTTTAGTGCTGGTCTCTGCTGTATTTCCAGAAGAAAAGTGGTCAGACAGTAGAAAAGGTGATCAGAATACAGAGAAAGAGGCTTTTTAAAATCTTTGAGAAAATGAGAAACCTGAGGAGACTGTTAAAAACATCATTAGGCTCCTGGCCGGGTTGTTCAGTTGGTTGGAGTGTTGTCCCATAAACCAGAAAGCTGCCTGTTCAATCCCCGGTCATGGCACATACGTGGGTCAGGCTTTCATTCCCAGTCAGGGCACATGCAGAAGGCAGCTGATCCATGTTTCTCTTTCACATCTATGTCTCTCTCCCTCTCCCACCCCTCTCCCATCTCTCTCTAAAATTAATGAACATATCCTTGGGTGAGAATTAAAAAAAAAAAACATAATTTGAGACTTTAGAGTCACTTGACTCATTGGTACTCAAGAAATAGACACCTGCCTGGCCTTACTAGGGAGAGCCTAGTTAGTATACACCGGGTTTGTTTTCAAACTGTACTTTTTCTTTTCTGGGATTTTTTGTGATGAAAGCATGATATAGAGATCCAAAATGTGCCCTAAAAATACATGTTTGAAATGAAAATATAAATTATAGAGTATTATCTCCACTGGGTATTAAAACATATTATGAGGCTGAAATAATACAGTCAGAGGGTACTGGCAGCAAAACAGTCAGAAAAACACTTAGGTCAATGGAACAGAAATGTACCTTAGTATAGATAATTTATGATAAAAGAGGTATCATGAGTCAGTATAGAAATTCATGATTATTCAACAAATAGTGCTGGGACAGCCCATTTCCTCTTTGCAAGAAAAAATTTCAAGCAAGCAATGTGGAAACCTATCTGAAATGGCACGACAAAGTAAATTCTAAATTGTTTAAATAATCAAATGTAAAAAAAGCAAACCTTGAAGAAAAAGAGATAGTTGAATGTGTTTCAGATATCTCTGGCTACAGAAAGACTTAATTTTGCATACTTAACAATGCTACTTCTGTTACAGGAGAAACCTGGTTCTTCTTGCCAATGCAGCACAGAATTACAGATCAGCAAGTCTTTTAGTGTGCAAGCAGGGTTTATTAGTGATATGTTCTCATGAAAGAGAATGGACCTTGCCAAGGTGGGAGGTGAAAGGCATAGGTTAAGGGAATGGCAAGGTAAGGGTGGCAAAACACAAGGGCAGGAGTGGCAAGAGCATCAGGTCCTTTGTTCTGAGGACTTACATAGTTGGCACAATGGGGGTGAAAAAGTTACATATTAATTGGCTGGTAAGGGTGGTGCCAGTTTTCCCCAGGGAGACATGACTGTCCAAACGTAGGTATGTGTAGGGATCTGTTAGCCCGAATCCTTACGTTGCTCCAGGTTACATTTGTTCATCTTGTTGTAAAACACATATGTGATGGGAGGCAGTTAACTAAAGTTTAGGCAGCCACCCAAAGTTATTTATGGGTTCTTTCTGTAAGCATTAGGGACTCCCTCATAAAATAGATAGTAACCAGAAGAAGACAATTAACCAAAGTTGTTTTATGGGCTTCCTATTTAGGCACTGTGGACCCCCTCCTCTTCCCCTTTCCAGGCCTTGGAATGAATACACAATTTTAAGGCTTTCTTTCCCAGATATAGTGTAAATGATACACAGAATTTCAAGGGCTTCCCTCCCATACTAACATAGTGTTCCTTGTGATGTTGCAAAACCTGGCAACATTATTGGACCAGGTTCAGGACTGCTGAGTTAGTGGATGAGATCTGTCTCCCTCCTCCTACCTGCCTTGGTTTGCTATATATCCTCCATAACACTTCCAAACATGGTATATATTGGGGGGAGGGGGCTACGCCTGCAGGGCCCAGCCTGGCTGCCACAGATGAGAATAAGTTTACTAAGACATGATCTGCTTGGGGAGGAGAGGTGGCCAATCAATCTCTCAAAGGAGAAGGACCAAGAGCCTTTTCCTCAATGGCTTTTATTAGGTTCGTTTTACACAGGAATACAGGTAAAGCTCATTAATCATTGTCAGACAGTAAGGATCAAACAATAGATAACATACAAAAAACGCTGAAGGCTTATTCTGAGTCAGGGTCTGTCAGCTAAAGGGCTACAAAACTTTGGGATACAAACTCATTTCCTGCTTGGACCCTTATCATTTAGTTGAAAGCATTCTTAGCAAAGCAGGTTTCACAGGATTTTACATATTCTTTCTTAGGCCTGATCACCTGGGGAGCCTGCCCTATCCAGCACAGACCTTTACCGCCCTGTATCATTGTTTCAGGCTTAAGTGGAGCAGAGCAAGGCAGCCAAGAGATACGGAAACTTCTTGCAGACAGAATGATGACTCAGGCTGTCAGGATAGCAGGCGCGTGAGGATCCATCACCCCCTTTTGCTGTAGCCCCCTGAGTCCTTCCCTGAGGGCCTCCCACATGATCATGCCTGTCTTAGGAGACCCCTCCCTTGAGGGGATCTTACCCATCATTGGCTAACCGACCAAGCATTTGGGGCCAGTTATGGATAAAGCAGAAGCAGCGCTCCTATTAGGGAGATAAGCTTTGTCTCCTTAGTGGCTTACAGTCCGAAGGTCGCTCACTCAGCCTTAGCCATGGGGGTGGGTTACAGCTCCTGAAACCAGGCAGGATGGTTCCCAACAATATATAAAGATACAACTATAAGGATATTCATTGTGAGGTTTTTTATAATAGAAAAAATGGGAGCAACTTAAATGTCCAACAGTAGAGATATGGTTAATCAAATTGTGGTTTATTTATATAATATAAAGGAAAAAGTGGTCATTAAAAATCATGTTTTCTCCAAAATATATAAAGAACTTACATGACTGTACTCCAGGAAGACAAAGAACCCAATTAAAAATTGGGCAAAGGACCTGAAGAGACACTTTTCCAAGGAAGAGATATAGAGGGCCCAGAGACACATGAAAGGATGCTCAGCGTCACTAGCCATCAGAGAGATGCAAATTAAAACCACAATTAGATACCACTTCACACCAGTCAGAATGGCCATCATAAACAAATCAGCAAACAACAAGTGCTGGTGAGGCTGAGGAGGAAAGGGGACCCTAGTGCACTGTTGGCGGGAATGCAGACTCATGCAGCCGCTGTGGAAAACAGTATGGGATTTCCCCAGAAATCTAACAATGGAACCACTTTTGACCCAGCAATTCCACTGCTGTGATTATACCCTAGGAACCCTGAAACACCAATTCAAAAGACTCTATGCACCCCAATGGACATAGCAGCACAATTTACAATAGTCAAGTGCTGGAAACAGCCTAAGTGCCCATTGATAAATGAGTGGGTCAAAAACTGTGTTACATTTACACAATAGAATACTATGCAGCAAAAAGAAAGTAGGAGCTCCTACCCTTTGTGGCAGCATAGATGGAACTGCAGAGCATTATGCTGGTGAAATAAGCCAGGTGGTAAAAGACAAATAAATACCATATGATCTCACCTATATGTGGAACCTAATCAACAAAACAAGCAAGCAAAATACAACCAGAGATGTGGAAATAAATAACAATCTGACAGTAACCAGAGGGGAGGGAGGAGGAGATAATGAGGCAAAGAAGGGGAAGGGTCATCAAGGAACACGTATAAAGGAACCATGGACAAAGACAATGAGGGTGGGGGAAGACTGAATGTGGGAGTTGAATGTGGGTAGGGCGGAGGTGATTAATGGGGAAAAATAGGGACAACTGTAATTGAACAACAATAAAAGATAAAAAAATGGTTATTTTATAATTAAAAAGTAGAATTATCTTTATCAGTGTTTGGAATGCAAACAGCTACTCAGTAGACATTTCCTGAAACAATCTAAAATGTTCTTGGTTTTCTTAGCCTAAACTCAGGAAACCCGGTCCTCTATTTGCTCAGTATGCTGGATATAGTGCCTTACCCATTGGTGGTCAATCTTCCACACCCTCACTTTTGAAGAGCTTTGGAGAACACAGAACTCACAGTAAATTACAGAGGGTTTCTTTCACTTTGTTTTCTAGCCAACTAATTTGCATTAAAATGGAATATTTGTAATACAGTGTGCAGTATATACCAGGCACACTTTTTTTATGTTTCTCTACTGGGAGTGTATAATGCATTACGTTAGGTTGCCATTTGATATACAACTACATGCCTATGAAGCACCAGGAAAGAAACAATTCTTCCATAGATGACAGATGGACACCTAACCTGGGGGGAAATGAATAATGCACATGGCCTTTTTATCACAGTTTTTCAGTTTTAACCTGACTTACTCATGCAATATACAAGATGCAGCTTTGTATGGTTGGCATACACTCACTTTTCTAGAGGATTAATTGCCCATTCCCAGGTTTTACACCATAGACTTGGGTCCTTCAGTCTATCTCACATCAAGTTTGGTTTCAGCCTTATCTATTATATGCGTATTCTTCAGTTATTGTATTTGACAAAGTTTTCAGTAAGAAGGAAATTAGTGGTGTACCTTTGGCTATGGATCTGAAACTTTGTGACATTCAGGTATTCCATGGATAATGGGCTTTGTATATAGTTGCTAAATAGATGATTGCACAAATGAATTTTTAAAAGTTACAACAATGGGTTTAATTCATTCCCTGCAGGACTCAGTTGGGAAGATTTTGAGATGAATGTCAAATCAATGTACGCTCAGAAATGGCATAAAGCTTCTTGTTCTTAAGACAGTGGGAAGCCTTCACATTGGTATGAGCGGGTTAACCTGATATTCGGAATGTGCAGAGGCATGTTAGAGCTACACCATGTACTTATAGTCTCTTGGTGACAGATTGGAATATTGTTTTAATTTGAGCCATCCTTCCTCCAGAGAATGCACATTTTCACATGACTACATTACTCTCTTTAACCTCATGCTATGACCAGGCCACCCTCTGTAACAGCAGAATCCTTTCACCTTCACAGGAGGTATATTTTATAAAGAAAAGCATTTGATGATCAAAGAGAATCTGTTAGTATATACATACCCAACTGTGATATATTTGGAAGCTAAATTTTGGAACTAACATCTCAGGTTTTACTGCTGCATTAATCCTTGTGTTTACAAACAATAAAATACCTTGATGAATTCCTACACCCTGAGGATATACTAGAATCTCTAGGCTTTCTTATTCACTATAATGTGTCACCTCATAAATTAATAAAATGGAAGCAGAGAAAGATTATGACAAATCACGTTCCTCATCCTCTAAGGAAATGGTTTTGCATGGTATCTCTAACAAGCATATAAAACCACGCAGAGGCTTCCCCCATCTTCCTCTCTTTGATTTCCAAAAACACAGCAGGCATATTGGAAAGGATAACCACTAACAAAGCCCTTCATATCATCTCAGGTAAATACATAATGTTTTAAACTATTGACCTTTTGGAGGACAGGCTCCTGTTTTCACCATGTAAACTACTCTAGTGTCAGTAGTGTTGGGAGAATCACGCAGGTTAGAAAAGTTAATTTGGTTCATTCTGGGTCTCCTGGAGCTCTCCAATCATATCACATGCACACCTGCTTCTTCTTCCACCTGTGTTTCCAGAATGGAAATGCAATCACGAAAATCACTCCATTAGCTCTCCCAGCAATAATATCTAACATGTCCTCCTTTATCATAATGTAATGCCAACTATGTGCCCTCACCTTATGAGGGTCAGACCATGGATTTTTATGCATTAGTAGTTCATACTATAAATATATAAGTTTTTATCTAAAAAAAATTAGTGATTCTCAATCTGCTTCAGAGAAGGCATGAATCCAAGCATGAAATGTTATTATCATTAGATTGTAAGCTATTAGAATGTGAAGAGAGATGCATATATATTTGTCACATATACATATAACATTATTATCATCTAACTTACACTGTAGCCTGATCCATACAAGTCTAGAGAATAAACATATATTTTCTACCAAAACTATTTTTAATGTAAATGCAGAGAATGGTAAATAAATCACAAAATTCAGATCAGTCATTGCCGTCATTGTTTCTAATGGCATTTTTTCATAAACAAGGTTGTAGCCTGATATTTTAAAAACATTAAGTGGTAATTTTTACAGACTTGAACATAGGGGACTGATTAGGTACCACAAAATTAGAAGAGAGAGAAGAAGGAAGAATGGAAAGGAGGAAGGAAGGGAAGAAATACAGAATATTTCACTTTTCTGTATGACAAGAGTTGGGTTTGGACCCTGAACCAGTGTTTGTCTTGCCTTTCAAAAGCTTCAGTATCCTTTCCTCAGTCCCTTTTGACCTGAAAGTTTATTTCCTTACACCAAATGCTGCCAACTAGTTGCAGGTTCACATAAACCCTTACATCACATCATTTAATGGATAGTGAGGGATTGTATGGGGGTGCCAGTGGCATTCCTCCAGTGAGCGTGAATGCCAGTTTTACCTAATGTGTAAGACCACCAAGGTGCAAGCCCCTTTATGAGCTGGGGCACTCCTCTGTGATTAACACCATCATTCTCGTATCTGGTAGCTTTCACATGGAATTCTTACATGGCAGCAATGCAGTGGTAACTGTTCTATTATAACCTCACTTTTAAATGTTTTATAAGAAGTTCCAAACCATACCACATGCAAACCAGTGCCATCTAAGTAATAAGCCCTTTATCTAAGAACGTTATCTTCACATTTTAGCTGAATTGTGATCCATATCACAAACTAAATATTGGATTTTTAAAATAGTATCTTGAAAAGGATAGCCAAATAATCCATCACTCAGATATATCTCTGGAAAGAGAAAATGCCTCTTTTATTCTCTCCCCTCAATGATATTATTGCAGGTAAGGCACTTTAAGTTTATAGCTTGTTTGTTTGGTGCACTCTCACCAGGGTATTAATGAGCCCAACACCATGGAGGCCAATGACTTTCTTCGCTTTGTGTACTGACCGCAGACTGCTAGGAGTCAGTCGAGATACCAGCACAGATGAAAAAGACACCATGGCAAAATCTCAGCACTTTTCACAGTCCATCCTTCTCATGGGAGAGAGAGGTGTCTTCCTTTTATATCATCATCTTAGGGAGGGAATAAATAGTAGCTTGGGAAGCTCCAGCATTTACTTCTGAACAGAGAGGCCTGCCTTTTAGGCATTACCTTTGCAATATAATCCCCCATCATTGATTTGCCCTGTAACCTTCATTGGTAAAGCAGAGACAGTAGGATAGAGTGAAATGGGCTTACCTCCTAGGGATGTTGTGTGAATTAGCAAATTTAGGAGTGTGAAGTGTTAGCATTTATGTAAGTGCTGGTGGTTGCCATTGTTTCTAGGGACCTACTCCCATTCTAAATAGAGACTCTCAGTATATTATGCTTTTGTCAGAAAGGGATTTTCACCCACATCAGTTGTGTTTAAGCTGAGCATAAAACAGGTGATAATAACATAGTAGTGATCATCTCAATGCAGAGATGTAAATTTTTTTCCTACTAAAGCTAAAACTATTTTCAGCAACTTTCAAGACTTTAAAACGTTGCTTTCCAAGCTTTGTGCCAACAGTTATCTCTACAGTGATCATTTTTCCTGTAATGGTTGAGGGGAAGGGAAATATTCATTATTCATTCCTATTATGACTATATAATGTATTGAACTTGTTTACATCATACAGTCAGGCAAAGACTTGGTAGCTGGTTTGATTGCCACATATTGCAATCATTGCAAAAAAAATTTAAAATACACCTCTTTTCTGCTCTGCCATGCTGGTGTATTATAGAGGTAGCCAAAATACAAATTGAAAACTCATGGGGAATTGAAGTGGTTACCCAGAAATGTTGTTGTCACTTGGCTATTTCCAAGGGGATTGTGCTTGAGAAAATTCTTCCATTTCTTGTATCACTCTGACTTCACTTACCAAGAAAAGCTATTTAGTGCTGATTGCAGAACTCTTGAACTCAGTCTGGCAGCTGCAGTGTGAGAATCTCAGATCTGGGCTCCTTGTTACTTATTTACATATTCATTGGAAGTGATTTTTTCCATGACTATTTGAAACCCTTTCTCAACCTGACATCCTATAATAGCTGACACCTAAAGCTGACCATGTTTTTGGTTCTTTTTCTCTTTGTCTTACAGATAATAGACGGGTACCTTTGGAAAGGTCACGCTCCCGCCACAATGGAGCTATCTCATCTAAGTGATTCCTGATGCCAAAGAATATAAAAATATTTAAGTATACAAAATCATTCATTTTGAGGATGACAAAACATGCAGTCAAGGGATGGAGAAGAAATATATGCATTTCTGCAAAGATGAAGCTAAGCCGTATGACATAGCCTGCATTTGTAAAGCTACTGCAAGACTCCTCACACAATTAGACTAATATGAACACAATTATTGAGGTTATAAAATGTGTGTTCCATTTTAGTGTAAAGATGTGTATTACTTGTTATCGTGTGTAACCTGATGGTGATGGTGAAAAGTGTAAGAAACTGAAGAGTTCTGAGACTTTCAAAAACATCCAGTTTGTCAAAATTTACAATGTTACTCATATTTGCAGGTCACCCCCTGAAAAAAAGGAAGAAAAGAGAAGAGAGGAATAGAAAGAAACAATTTCTCGATGTCTGCTTCTGATTCTTGTTACACAGGAAATGAAAAGGCTAATGAAACTGTGCATGTTAATGACTTGGAGAGGCACTGATGTTGCATACTCTGTAAGAGAAGCCATTTTGGAAACTCAGAAAAGTACTGCTTCAGCCCCATCAGGTTATGTAGAATCTTATCTCAAGTGAAAGCTGATATATTCATCTAGTTTGGTTGAAATTAAACATCGTTAATCTAGAGTTTTAGCATGATATTGCAGGCATTTATCATTGCTAAAACTAAACCAAAGTTTAACAGAAGCAGTTAATACAATTTAAATTTTATTTAAGGAAGTGTTTTTTAATTATGCACATATATCTACTTTCTACAAATACTTTATATGGCTATTTTTGAGAAAAACTTCACATTTTAATGTTTATGCTAAGGATGAACCTGAAAATTCTATTACCTTTATTTAAATTTTTAAAGGTAAATATTGATTCCTAATTTCTGTGGTTTATTTCTTCTCTCTATCACTTCTTTCTCCCATGACCCCCTTGAAAGCAGGGAATAGAATTCTAGAAGACCTGAGAGGGAAAAGATTTCTCTCTGCAGGAGGCAGCAGAAAACTAAAAGGTCAATTGTTTTATCTGCCTTTCTACTCCCCTTTCCAATTCTGCCTTGGTGGTCTGAAGAAGAAGAAAAATGTATGTATGTGTATATATGTGCATATATTTATATCTCCTGTTACAGTAATTCCACATCCTAGTGACTAAGTGAACTTTTTAGTCATCATACTTACTTACCTATATTAACAAATTAAAATCATGCTGCCATAAACAACTTTAGGAGGGAAATAGGCTTTTACATTTTTCTTAAATCAATGAGAGAATAAGAATGTAACATAAATGGTCTATTATTTCAAAATATGCATCGAGGTAAGATGGTATAACTTCTCTGCAGTGCAATTTTAAGATTAATCCATGCAGATGATTATTGTAAAAGATTTCTTATGTGTATATGTCTAATATAGAGAATCCTATTTCTCCTCTAAAGAGCATTCTAGACATTCAAAAAGAGCAAAGGACTGACTTGGCAAGTCACCCCGTGAGCTGAAGGAAACAAGTGACCAATAGCTCCCAGTTGCCTATATACAGATATATAATGATTAAAACTGCTGCCTTTTCCTCCAGTGCATTCTCACTTGGAAAAATACTTTAAAACGCTCTGAAGCTGCTACAGTAGAAAAATAAAAAAGAATTATAGTATCTGAGATTTTACAGTTTTATCTCAAGAAACACACATAGGCACGCACAAATTTAAGGGGTATATCAATTTCTCAGTTTTTTAACAACAATAAAATATAGGTTCTACTACTTTATGTAAATACCTAATGTGTGTATTTTTGACTTCACAAAGTCATTTCTGAAATCTTCATGGTATGGCTTCTTTAAATCTTTTCATAGCTTTTTATTCTGTAGTAGAATGGTATTTTGAAAGGTTAACCCTGACTAAAATTAAGGGGTATTTGACATACCATGTTATCAAACTGGTCAAGGTAGAAATGCTAACATATATCACCTTTTCCAGGTGTGAACTTGCCTTATTTTATATTTTGTGGGAAAAAAGTGAAGTACTATTATTGATAAATTATATATTTGTATTTAGAGCAATCCCACATGCTTCTCACAAATATTGTGAAGCCTTTTCAGGGTCTTTCATGAAGTTCCAATAATTGAGTTCAGGGAATTACTTCACAGATTTATAATGGTCCTGCTCTAGTTATTTGCAGTCAAGATTTAAAAAGTATCACCAAAAAAGTACATAGTGATGTTTCTAGTAATGAAACAGCTTATACCAGGAGTCCCCAGTCACCAGGTCACGTACCAGTAGCATCCGTGGCACGTTAGGAACCATGGATGAGCGAGCAAACCTTCACTTGCATTACCGCCTGAGCTCTGCTTCCTGTCCTCCCCACCCCCCACCCTGTCCCTGGAAAAATCATCTTCCATGAAACCAGTCTGTAGTGCCAAAAATATCGGGGACCACAGGATTATACTAAAGTGTTTTGTTGGGTGTATTAGTACCATTTGTCAGAAACACCAGTTTATGAAGATTTCCTTTGGGATGATTTTAACAATGACAAAACCCTTAAAATGTTTACTAGTTTTATTAGTTTCTTTTGGCTGCTATAACAAATTATTACAAACTTGGTTGTTTAACACATCAGAAATTTATTGTCTCGCAGTTCTGATGACCAGATATTTAAAATCAAAAACCATGCTCCCTCCAGAGGCTCTAAAAGAAAATCTCCCCTTGGCTCTTCCAGCCTGTGGTGACTATTGACATTCCTTGGGTTATGGCCACACCTCTCTACTCCGTTTTTATACTCCTTACTCTGTGCACCTGGTCCCTCTGCCTCTCTCTCATAAGGACACACTTAGGTGGCATTTAGGACCCACTCAGATAATCCAGGATAATTTTATCTGAAGGTCCTAAACATAATTACATCTGTAAAACCTTTTTTCCAAATAAGGTAACATTCACAGGTTCTGGGGACTGTATGACAAATGTTCCTTTTTTGGAGATGACCCTTGGCCCACTATAGTCTGCCCTCTGTCCCCCACTCCCAATTTTAGGTCTGTCCCATATGCAAGATGTCTTCACTCCATCTCAACATTCTCCCCAAGTCTTAACCCATTACCGCATCATCTAAGTTCAAAATTTCATCCAAACATCATCAGTTTAAAAGTCCCAAATTCATCATCTAAATCATCTAAATCAGGTGTAGGTAAAATTCTTGGGGCAAAATTCCTCTCCATCGATGGATCAGTACAACAAGAAAACAAGTTATCTGCTTCCAAAATACAATGGCAGGACAGGCATTGGAGAATAGTTGTGGACAGTGGTATTTCAAAAGGGAGAAAATGGAACGTAGAAAGGAGTCATCTGTCCCAATCATTTGCAAAATTCAGACAGCAAAATTCCCTTAGGTTTCAAAGCCTGACAATAATCCTCCTTGTCTCGGGGCTCCATTCTTTAGTCCTGTAGCTCTGCACTCTTGGTCCGTGGATTGAATCTCTCCCTCTCTGCCCATGGCTTTCACTTCTGCTTCTGATTGCATGCTTGGGCCTCTGCCTCTGTACCTGCTGCTGTACTCTACAGGTGATCCTTTACATTGAAGGGTAGCACATGTTTGCTGTTTCATCACCCTGTTTGCTGCCTCTAAAAGTTTAGCAGTCTTGACAACTTTATCTCATTTTGTCACATCTCTGTCCCTTTCAGGCCAAACTAAAAGTGTTTCTGCTGGTGCAACAGTCTAAAAAACACTGTGGGCCTCCCATGTATATCACATTGATTCAATAGTGATACAAGAGAGTCCTCATGGATCTTTGCCAGATAGCCCCATCTCTATTCCTGTCTTCTATTGAGATGGCTGAGTGGATCCATGCCTAATTACTTTAGCACTAGCCAAAAATCATCTAGCCGCATGCTTGGCTTTATCTCCAAAGCACACTATGCTAACAGTGAACCTGCTAATGTTAGCATCTTTTACAGTCTGAATAGGCTCAGAATTTCCTGAATCACCAAGTAGTGGTTTCTTTCTGCTTAATAATTCTTCAATTTCTCTCTTTTCTCTTGTATTTTAATATAAGCTCAAGAAGACACTAGACCATACCTCCATGCTTGGCTTAGAAATCTCAGCTGAATATTCAAGATCATCACTTACAAATTCTACTTTCCATGCAACCATTGGAAATAATTCAGATAAGTCTTATGCTGCTATATAACAAGGATCACATTTCCTCTATTTTCAATGAAATGTTCCTCAGTTCCTTCTAAGCCCTCACCAGGAGAACCTTGAACATTCATATTTTACCAACAGTTTATTTAAGGCAACCTGTGTTTTTTCTATCACATGCATCAGAATTTTTCCAGGCTTTACCCATTATCCAATTCCAAAGCCACATCTACATTTTTAGGTATTTGATATAGCAGGACCTTTTCTCTAGCACTAAACTCTGTATTCGTTTCCTGTGGCTGCTGTTACAGATTACTGTAAATGTTATAGCTTAAATCAACAGCTATTTATTCTCTTATTTTGGAGGCCAAGAATCCGGGATTGAGGTGTTAGCAGGGCTATACTCCCTCTGAAAGCTCTAGGGGAAAATCTCTTCCTCGCCTCTTCCAGTTTCTTGTGATGCTCTGCTCAAATCAGTCTCTGCTCTGTCTTCACATCACTTCTCCCTCTGTGTATCTAATCTGCCTCTGCCTCTCTCTTAAAAGGACACCTGAGATGCCTTTTGGGGCCCACCTGGTTGATTCACAATAATCTCCTCATCTCAAGATCTTTAACTTCATTTGTGAAGAACCTTTTTCTAAATAAAGTAACATCACAGGTTCTGGGAATTAGGACATGGATATACCTTAGGGGAGCCACCATTCAACTCACTACATTAGTCATTGCATATAAATGTACTTGTCACTTTTTAAAATGCATCCTTGGTGCTCAAGCCAAATTCAAGGTTGTCTCTAAAAGCTATTGTCTGCACAGGCTACTGCATGCTTTGATGTTAAATGGCTAAACAGGCTATTCTAAAATTTGGTTGATACTTTTGCTTCTATGGCCAGTTTGCTTGAAAAAATAATTGGTTGCAATTCTTAGCTCATCTCTTCTGCCCCTTTTATGGAATCTTTGACCAAATGTCTTGTATGATGCATAATGCAGGCATAAAACTACCTCTGATATAGAAAGGTTCTTTACAAGCTTATTTTAGATATTGTGAATCCTTCAGCTGAATGCAGAGGTGACAACAAAGCCTGCTTTGAATGGTACTGGTGGAGATCATGCCCATGCCAAAACACTCAGAAGTATTTCAGTATCAGTAGAACTGTGGATCCATGCTCTCATATTGCCTTGGAATAAACACCTGTCTCTTTGCAGGACCAAGAATGACTTGCAATTTATATGTAATGCATACTTATTCAATAAAGTTAAGATATACATTAAATGTTGTGCTGCCTATGATAATTGATACTAAGAATGAGTGAAAAGACACAAACTCAAGTATTGAAACAGGATGTAAGAATGTTCTAGAAAGATAAACTTCAACTGAACAGAAATGCAGGACTGTTTCTATAAGGACCTGGTCAGGTGAAAATCATGGGATGTATTCAAAGACACACATACCTGTGGGAATTACAAGATTTTCTTGAAGTGTTCTTCAGCACTGCTTGCCAGAATAGTGGAGAGATATTTGCACAACTTAAAAGTCCAGATAGGTCAGAAGGGTAATTTACATCCTCCAGAGAAACTGTGTCCACAGAAAAGGTTTTTATTTATTTATTTTTGTCTCTATTATAGAATGAAAGTAAATGGGCTTCAAATGCTCCGAGGAGTAAAAATCTGGAATGAGTAATTTAGGATTATAGGTAATTCTCTGAAGGGCTTTCAAAAGAATTTCTCACCATAGGTGGGCCGACTTGAAGATGAAGGGTTGTACAAAGTATAACCAGGTCTATAAATGATAGAGTCTAAAGTACCTGGCAAAACCATTGTTTCCCTTGGAATGGTTTGTTCCAGGAATCAAATACATAGGTTTTTTCTTCCCCAGAGGCCCAAGTAGTCAAATTCCTTAGTGAGGAGTCTTAGAAACAATATCCACAACTAGGGGAATTGGAGCTTAATGCCAAGATTTCAAAGGAAAGTGGTAACCTGAATATTGATACATATGCAGTGCATATAACAAGCAGCATAGTTTTGATTTATAATACAAAGAAAACTATAGCCAAAGATCCCATTTACAGACTGAATTTATTTAAATGTATATAACTCCAATAGCCACAAATAAAATATTATTACAGTTAGCATCCATTGCAGGGAAAAACAACTCACAATTTCATGAATTATGCACATTTTGATGTTGGCCCTAGTTCTTTCTTGGAGATTGGCCAGAGTTTAATTTTTAGCCATGATGGCCTTATATCTTGGCTAATAGAGGCTCAACCAATATTTTCACCTATATTTTGGCTAATTGACATCCAGACATTTTCACCTTTTGATGTTCATGAGCAAAGCACAAGAGCTATTATCATACAATTAGAAATAGTAATAAACCTCAAGTTTCTCTACTTTGCTATAGCTTCCAATGTGGCTATTCTAATCACTGAGTGTCCATTTCATGAGCATTATTTTTCGGGACACAATTATTAATTAAGCATAGCTGATGACTTCAGGGATTTCAGTCTAATGGGAGATGGGACAGGTATAAAAAGAATTGTAATTCAAAGTGCCAAGAAATAGTAGTATCAAGAAGGCCTATGAAAGGTCAGACAAAAACAAACTATATTTGTTGAGGTGAGGTGAGGTAGGTATTAAGGTGGGAAGCAGGTGTCAGTCAGTACAGATATTTTGGCTGGATGGCATTTGAACTGAATTTTAAAGGGTAAGTTGATTTGGAAATGTGGTTTTATCCATTCAGTCAATATTTAATGACCATGTACTGTATGCCAACCCCAATGCTAGACTCTGAGAACATAAAAGTGAACCAGATAGATGTAGTCCCTATTCTCATGCCGCTTACTCCACTTTTTGAGGAAGGGAAGGCATGAGCAGAAGTACAAACTTTTTGATATGCGTATGGAAGGAATATTGAACAATTCATTTTAACTGGAGTATTACGCCCATGAAAGGCAGAGTGGTCATGTGGTTTGGGCTTGATTTTATAAATGGTAAGGGAATATTGAGGGATTTTGAGGAACGAAATAATATGGAGTACTTAAGGAAGATGACACTGGAAGGTCTATGTAGGACAGAGAGGGGGGAGAGGTCACAAAAGGCCTACTTTGTTGGGGACTCTTGCCAAAATACTTTCGGTAAAAAAAAAAAAAAAAAAAATGAGGGCCTAAACAAGGGTAGCATCAATGGGGCAGATCCAAGTGGCATCTAAAGAACTGGCAATTAAGGAGATGTTGAGGGTATGAAGAAAGTGAGGATTCAAATCTGACATCAAGGTTAGGAGAATAATTGAATACAAGGGTAACAGCTCCTCTTTGCAGTTGTGATACCATGGGTATGCAAAGCTGCAGCTCGGGCACTGGATACAATTCTATTATCTGTACTGTTGAATGGGTCATACAAGTTTTATATACAAGGAACATTAAGTCATAAAGACAGCAGACAGGAGGACATGATTCTGCACAAGAACTTACTCAGTGATGTTATAGTGATTATGGTAATAAGGGCAAAGGGAATTTCTCTAGGTTACATTTTTTACTTTCCTTCTTATTCTCCTTATCTCTCACTTTCCTATTCCCTTCTCTTTTCTTTTTAATAATGCTGCAAAGCAAAAGATTGAATGGCTGTTTAAAGAAACAAAGAACTGGTGAAGACTGAATGGACATTAAAATGTACTGATTCACTGTTGGCCTCATAGTGACAGGAAAGGCATTTAGATAAAGTATAATTTATGGGAAAAGCTCTAATTCACAGCTAGGACTTCTTAAATGTTGGGTTAATATTTTAAGCCATACATTCAAGAGGTTGTTGACCAATTACTACTCTCTAGAAGAACAACAAATTCTCCCATTTTGTTATTTTCCTAGGAATCTCTCGGACTTTTAAACTGTGCCCAAGTCTATTCTTTTTAGGCTAAATACCTTTCTATTCAAAGAATCATAAGCTTTCCTTTCTCAGTACTTTAACTGCTGGGTACATGTGACACTGAACGGCTTTATTTTAGCAAATATTTGTTTGGGAAGAGTAACTGGTTTATGAATTTGCTTCATCTCCCCCCTCACTTCCTACAAATATCTTTTGTTATTGTCTCTCCATTTTCCTACAAACAACTGAATATCACAATGGGAATTAAGTTGAAAATACTCAAATACTATGATTTTTTTCTAAGAACTGTTTTGGGAAACCTATCACATGTAATAGTAGAGTGGCCTAGACTTGATAAAAAAAAAAAATCAAGTAAACTGAACAATTGGTAGCCCTTATGGTGGTGCTTGGGGGATGGAGGAAAGGGCAATGCAAGGAGTCATGAATAAGACAGCATAGCAGAATTCAACATAATGATAAAAATGAAAAGAGCCTTTCAGATGTCAATGGCCTTTTGACTCTAGAGCATCTGGGATGAAAAGCCGACTTGCTGTGACCTTATATTGTGTGGTGCTTTGTGCTTCTCAAAGAACTTCACTCTTCATATCCATTATCCCAGCATCTTGTTTCCTCTCAGTCTGCAAGCACCCTCAAATTTCCTCCATCCAATTAAACAGTAACTTCCTTGTGAATCTCTCATTCAAGGCTACTGTTGGCCATCTGATTGCCAATTCCTATTAATTCCTCTTAATCCTCATCCTGCTCACTTTCTCCCACACTTCCACAAGGTAAACCTAGCCCTATATACTCCCACCACTCAGAAGATTCTTCAGTTCCCTTTATTTGTGGTTGTCTTCACATGATACCTAAATATAGGTGGTATCTCCTGTGTTCATTTGTATTCTCCCCACAGCTGAGGTCATCTTAGCCATTTACACAGCTTCAACAATTTCCTGCCAGCAGATGACTCTGAGATCTCTCCTGAATCCCAGAACCACTAAACTCGGTATATTTCCAACCAAATATATTCTCCAGAAAACCAATCCTTTTATTCAGGTTGTCTGTCATTATGGGCACTACACTTTTGCCAGTCTTTTAGGCTAGAAATGACAGCAGCATCTTGTATTATTCCCTCTCTCCTAATATCCAGTGAAGTACAGAAGTTGGTCTCCCTGTTTCAGTCCTTTACCCCTCCAATCCATCCTTCACACTGCTAGAGATTACTTCCTAAAATGCCTTTTTGGGCCTCCTTCAAAAGTTTTGCCCTTAATTAAAATTAGTATGGACTTCAAAGATCCCCGAAGCAGACTCACACATAACCTTCAAGCCTTGTCACCATCCCTCCAGGCATGGAACTTGCCAATGATAAAGAAACAGACATACGATTACATCCCCAACATGCATATACCTTTCATGCCATTTTATGTGCATACAATTGAGTCTGGTATGACCACACTGCCCAACTTCAAGGAGCAATGCCACCTTCCCAAAGCCTGCCTTAATGCTCCTTCCTCCATTAAAATAAATCATGTTATCTATGCTCCCACAGCAATCTGTTCATACGCCTATTACAGCCCTTATTTCATTCTGCTTCTACTGGAGTCGGCTGTCTGTGTCCTTGACTAAAGTGTAAGTTTCCTGATGGTGATAACTGTCTCATTCATCTCGGCCTTTAAACAAAGCCATTGCTCAATGAATTCATGTGTAGTATCAGTTCTAGGTGAATTAAACAAATGAAAAAGAATGTTTGGTACAAGTCATGGAAAATCATAGCTAACTTCCTCATCCAGGTGAGAGCATAGCCTTCATTATGGTCCTGGGAACTGCAGGCCAGTCTAAGGTCAGTGTTGAGGACAAGCTTCCCCGACTGTAGATGACTGGAAGTTGATTTTAGAAGAGTGCTTTCAGGAGCTGATAACTGATTGAAGACAAGGAGGAAGGTTTTCTCTCCAAGGTCGAGCTTTTAACAAGTATCTGAAATGTACACTGAGGGATTTGGCTGTATTCCAATTATACTAATGTGTTTTATATATGGGCCACCAGCATCCAGGAATCACCTCCCTAAACAATTTAGTAAGTGTAAATATCAAGGCAGAGTTGTAAATGCAGAACTTATTTGTAATGTAGCAACCTTGTTATTAGCAAATGTCATGGGGTATAAGTCACAGCAATTATGCTGCCCACTTTTTACTACATTTATTTTACTTTTTAAAAGTGCAGTGTATTCCTATGAAGCTTCTACCCTGCCTGTGTGTTCTATAGTTACAGAAGGCAGGAACTTTAGGGTCTCAGAATTAATAGGCTTCCCTAATAGTAAAGGGACCTCACGGGTCATTGACTCCACCCACTGACACAATATTCTCAATATTAGGCTTCAAGTTTTGGGGACTTGTGGGTTTCTCATACAAAAGATTTCATGATCTAGAAAACAGAATTGTTGCTTCCTTCTCCCTTCCATCATCTGAGCATGTGGATGTGTGTATGTTCCTGTCGTGAAGAAGCTGACAATTATGCAGGAGGCCTTCAAAGTCTTGATTGCCAGCTCGATATGACGCAGTTTTAGAGGCACCTCTTAAGTGAATTTTTGGCAAGTGAAAGTGAGAAAAGTAGACCTGATTTTTCTGGTCTGGACCAGAAAGGCATCCACTGCACCCAGCCCACAATTCCTTTTTTTTCCTGTAATCTCTTTCTCCTCCCCCTTTTCCACTTTTCATTAGTTACTTAGAAGGGGAAGAGCAAGTGCCTCTCTTACTCCATATAACTAAACACTCAACAGCAATAGTCCTTTATTTCAAAGGATTCCTTCTGGCCTATTTGCAGGCTTCCCTGGTATTAAGGTAGGAAAACTGCCAGGCCACAGAAGCCGTTGGTCAGTGAATCTATTGTTAAGGGTTTGAAAAGTATCACTACTTCCAAAGTTTCCTTGAAAGACAAGGAACAAAAAGAATAAAATAGCGCTTCATTGTTACACCCAAGTTCTTCCATAGCATTACTTCCCTAATGCCAGCATCCCCCTACATGTTTGGTTTTTAACCATGTTAACATAAGCTATTCATTTGTTTACCACTAATTCTACAAATAACCACTGAGCAACAACTATATGATAGGCATCATTTAATGTGAGCCAAAATAGAGGCAATCCAGCTCTACTTGATAAGCTTACAGTCAAGCAGAGCACAACAATTATAAGCAAATCTATATTTGATTGCAACTGCATTAAGTGCCTAAGAAGAACATAATACAGTTACTTTAGGAGAAAATAATGGTGTATGTGTGTATGGTGGAGAGGGAGGCTTAAATTATACCCAGCCCACCCAGGTGATCAAGAAAGTTTTCTGTGAAGAAGTGATATATAATTGGAGACATAAAGAATGAGTAGAAGTTAACATGAAAAGTGAGCATTTGTGTTGAGTCAATATAATACAATTAAATCCATATAATGGGTAGTGTATTAATCAGCTTTGGGTAGGTTGTGCTAGGGTTACAAACCATCCCCAAACCTCAATTTCCACAGTAAAGGCCCATGTGGCAGCTATAGTTTATCTGAGTCTGTGCTTCATATACCTCCTTCATTCTAGGACCCTAGCTGAAGGAGGACCCCTTACTAGGGCATGCCACTCTTAAGACAGAGGGAAAAGTACAAAAAAGGCTACCCCATGCCATGGCTTTCAACTGCTTCTCATCACATGTGGCAGAGGTCACTTTGGCTCACATTCCATTAGGGAAAACAATGGCTTTTACCAACACTCCCCCTGCTGCAGCCATCCCATCTGAACTCACCCTTCTCTGAAGGTCTCCATTATCTACATAAGCACTGACCAGCAGAAATCTAATGCGAGCCACATATATACTTTTAAATTATATAGAGGCTGTATTTTAAAAAGCAAATACAAACCAGTGGCTTTGATTTTAATACAGTAAGTCCTCCTTTAATGTTGTTAAGTTCTTGGAAACTGTGACTTTAAGTGAAAGGAGGTTTAACAAAACCAATTTGACCATAGGCTAATTGATATAAATAAAAGTTCCTATGGCATATTTCTTGTCACAAAAACTTCTAAATAAAGACTCCCAAACACTCCTAAAATTAAACACTGAAATAATGTGAGCTATACATACATTTAAGAAAGATTAATAAAAACAAATAAGATCACTATTTTCCAGCCCACTAATTCCAATTCAGGGTCTTGGGTGACCCAAGTCTGCCCTAGCAGCTAAGGGAATAAGGCAGAAACATATACTGGACAGGATGCCCTTCCACTACAGAGCCACTCACACACAGATACACACAAACACTGGGACAATCTAGGCATGCCAATGCACCTCACATGCACATATTTGGGGTATGGGAGGAAACTGAAGTCCCTGGGGAAAACCTACACAGACGTGGAGGGAACATGTAAACTTCACACAGAAAGTGGTCCCAGTTGGGCATTTTCTTTTTGTCATCAATGTTAGAACAAAATGACATTGGACTAAATGACATTGCTCAAGAACCTGCTATATATTTAAGTTACCCAATATATCCAAAATATTATCCTTTCAACATTTAATAAATATAAAAATTATTGTTTTTTTTAAGCCTTATCCAAGAACATTTTTTCATTGTGTTCAGAGAGAGAGGGAGGGAGAGAGAAAGAAAGAAAAAGACAGAGAAAGGAAAACATTGATTGGTTGCCCTCTCATACCTGCCCTGACTGAGGATCAAACCTGCAACCTGGGTATATGCCCTAACTGGGAATTGAACCCACAACCTTTCAGCCTATAGGATGGTGCTCCAACCTATTGAGCCACACAGGGCAGTGCAAAAATTATTAATGAAACACTTTACATTCTTTTTCATTCTATGTCTTCAAAACCCCATGAGTGTCTTACAATTACAGCACATCTCGATTCACATGCAATAGTCACATTTCCAATGCTCAAGAACTACATGTAGTTAGCAACTGCCATATTGAGTGGTACAGATCTTGCCCTCACCCTGTGGCTCAAGACAAGCACTGTCCTCTCTTTGAAATACAACACACTTAAACCATCACCTCTGGAGATGCTACCTTCAAAAGACGCAGCTCATAACTCACATGCACTAAGAAGTCTTCCTGGATTCTCTCAACTAAAATTCATCTTTTCCTTCTTCCATATTATCATACACATCATTTTATTATATATCTTTAAAACTTGTGAGTAGATAATACAGTTATTTGCTTCAAAACTCAAGAGAGTGCTGAGGGATATGCATACAATAATACCTCCTCCCACCAGCCACCATGATTCCTTCGCCTACAGACAACCAGTGTTATTAGATTTTTGTGTATCCTTGCAGATACACCTTATGCATATACAAATGCATAAGTAAACATCCATTTTTTCCCTAGCCTTATGAATCAAGTGGCATCATACTAAACATACTGTCTTATACCTTACATTTTTATACCTGACAGTCTACATTGGAGATCATTCTATATTAGTACATAAAGCATACATGTCTCTCTTACAAGGCTGTAAATTCTTAAATATAGATTTTGTCTTTTTTCTGTATACTTACATAGCTCTGCACCTTGGACTCTGCTGCTATACATGTTACTTAGTAGCTGATCATTAAATTGAATTGCTTAAAATATTAGCAGATTAATCTCCATAAAATGTTCTTTTGCATGTGATATCCACCACACCCATGAAAAACTGATTAACTTCTAATTGCCAGCAGGACACATTTCACATTCAAGGACCTTCACAGTCTGAGACACATTCCCTTCTAGACTAATCTTTACTCCCTAGAGATATACTCCTTGCTTAATTTAGGGGGAGGGAGGAGGAGTATTTATTTCTTTTTTGTTTTTTTATGTAAGTTTTTTAAATTTAATTTTTACTGCATTTTCCATTACCATTCAGTCCCCTTATACTTCCCTCCTTTCAGCAATCACCACACTGTTGTCCGTGTCCATGAGTCCTTGTTCCTTTTCTCTCCATCCCTTTTCCCCTTACCCCCCTGTACCCTAGTTGACATCCTTCTTTCCATGTATGAGTCTGTCTCTATTTTTCTTGTTAGTTAGGCTGGTTCATTACATGCCACATAAGAGTGAAGTCATATCATATTTGTCTTTCTTTGACTGGCTTATTTCACTTAGCACAACATTCTCCAAGTCCATCCATACTGTTGCAAAGGGTAAATTTTTCTTTTTTTATAGCTGAGTACTATTCCATTGTGTAAATGTCCCATAGTTGTTTACACTCATCTACTGATGGACACTTGGGCTGCTTCCATAACTTGGTGATTATAAATAGCACTGCAATGAACATAAGGGTGCTGATGCTATTTCGAATTAGTGTTTAGGATTCCTTCAAATATATGCCCAGATGTGGGATCACTGGGTCAAAAGGCACATACATTTTTAAATTTTTGAGGTATTGCATATTGCTTTCCACAGTGGCTGCTCCAGTCTGCATTCCCACCAACAGTGCAATAGGGTTCCCCTTTCTCCACATCCTTGCCAGCACTTCTTGTTTGATTTATTGATAGCCATTCTGAGAGGTGTGAGATGGTATCTCATTGTGCTTTTAATTGACACTTCTCTGATGATTAGTAACACTAAGCATCTTTTCATATATCTATTGGTCATCGGTGGGTTGTCTTTCTATTTAGTTGATAATTTCCTTTGCTGTGCAAAAACATTTTAGTTTGATGTAGTCACATTTATTTATTTTTTTTCTTTTGCTTCCCTTGTCTGGGTAGCTATATCCGATAAAATATTGCTACGTGCAATGTCTGAAATTTTGCTGCCTATGTTTTCTTCTATGATTTTTATGGCTTTCGGTCTAACATTTTATTTAGTCTTTGATCCATTTTGAATTTATTCTTGTGTGTGGTGTAAGAAGGTGGTCTAGTTTAATTTTTCTGTATGTATCTGTCCAATTTTCCCAACACCATTTATTGAGTAAACTATCTTAGTCCATTATATGTGCTAGCTTCATCTGTTGAATATTAATTGACTATAAAAGTGTGTGTTTATTTCTTGGCTCTCTATTCTGTTCCATTGATCTATGTATCTGTTTTTATGCCAGTATGATACTATTTTGATTATTATGGCCTGATAGTATGGTTTGATATATTGTAGTGTGATATATGGTAGTGTGATATATGGTGTGGTGGTAGTCCTCTGATTTTGTTTTCAGGATCATGATTGTTATGCAGGGCCTGTTGTGGTTACATATAAATTTTTGAAATATTTGTTCTAGTCCATGAAATATGTCATTTGAATATTGATAGGAATTTCATTGAATCTATAGATTGCTTTGGGTAATATAGATGTTTCAATGATGTTAATTCTTCCTATTCATGAACACATTATGTGCTTCCACTTATTTGTATTTTCTTCACTTTCTTTCTGAAATATCTTATAATTTTCTGAGTACAGGGCTTTTACATCCTTGGTTAGGTTTATTCCTAGGTATTTTATTTTTACTGAAGCAATTGTGAATAGGATTGTTTTCTTAATTTCTATTTCTATTACTTCATTATTGGTGTATAAAAATGCAAATGATTCTGGATATTAATTTTATATTCTGTTACTTTGCTGAAATCATCAATCAGTTCTAGCAGTTTCTTAGTGAAATCTTTAAGGTTCTCTATGTACAATATCATGTCATCTGCCAATAATGACAATTTTACTTCTTCCTTTCCAATTTGGATGCTTTTTATTTCTTCTTATTATCTGACTGCTGCGGCTAGGACTTCCAGTACTATGTTGAATAACAAAGGCAAGGAGAGAAGATGGCAGCATGATAGGTGGTAGCAGAGCCTACTTCCCCTGCCACCTAGCTGATCTTCTGAGGAACAGAGCAAACAGCCAACAGTACTCCAGCATATATGAGGATTGGAGGCCAAAATTGTAGAGGACATTGAAAAATCAGACAGTAAAGAGATTGCTTCAGGACAATCGGGTCCCTGGGACCAGTGCAGGGACCAGGGTGGCTGCAGCCCCAGGCCTGGAGCCCACCAGGCCTGCTGCAAGATTCCTGGGAGAGAGCCAGACTGGGCTGTGTGAGAGGCCAGGTGCTTGTTTGCACTGGTGGGCTTGAATAGGAGGAATTTTTAAATAAAAAGAGAAAAAAGAGGCACTCCATAGGTGTTCAGGGAATTCTCTGCAGCAGCCGCACGCCTCCTGCACCACTGGATGATGTGTACCCAATCAGTGGCCTGGCTGCCGCAGGCACCCACACTCTAAGCACTGGGGATGGAGCACCTCCCACCTTGCCCCTGACCCCAGAGCCCTACAGGATCAGACAGCAGTTCCCAGAAAGACTTGACTCAGGGTGGGGGGCTGAACTACCCTGAAGGGGTACTGAGAGTCCCTAGCATCTAGGACAGCAAAGAGCAAGAAGCTGGTGTGTGTTGCCCCTAATTGGTGCACTTCAAGGACAGTGCAACTGGTGGACTAAATGCCTAGGCGGGGCACAGAAGGGCACTGAGGAACTGGGCTGGAGGCTGGATGACAGTGAAGAGTGCCACTCAGGAAGGGAGAAAAGTGAAACCAATCCCTCCTCAGTCTGACCCAGCCAGGAAGACAAGCAGAACTGGCTTGACCAGTTTAAAGCCAGCAAAAGGCTTTAAAAAAAATTCCTACTTCCTTCCTGTCCTTCATTTTCTTAAATCCATCCTTCCTTCCTTCCTTCCTTCCTTCCTTCCTTCCCTTTTTTATTCCTTCTCCCTTCTTTTATTTATTTCTATTAATTTTAATTGTTTATCCTTTGTTTCTTTCCTTCTTTCTTTTTTATTCCTTCTTCTTTCCTTCCTTCTTTTCCTTTTTCAATGCTTCTTTGATCTTTCCTTCCTTCCCTTTCTTCTGCTATTTTTCCACAGGCAAGACAATAAAACCTGGAGCCATGAAAAAACCAGAGTTAGACCCAAAGAGGGGTCATCCTGACAACAGAGACAGTGAGACAAATTTCACTTGCAACTCCAGAGAATTTGCAAGATGGGAGTGGTGAACACCAGTACACCAGCTGGAAGAGGAAATCCACCAACAAAGGAACCACCAACAGATAACAATAGAAGAAGGTGAAGGAGGGAGTGGAAGCCACACTAACCTCAACTCAAGACCAATATGGAAATTCAACTAAATGGTGGAGAAATTACCAACAACAAACAACTGAACAAGAGTGAGGGAGAAGCCTCAAAACCTTGCACACACAGAAGAATCAGCTTCAACACAACCAGTCCACACCTGCAAAACAGAATATAAGATGTGGTGGATGGAGTGACCCTCAGTTAACCAGCTGGAAGGAAGGACCCACCAAAGAAAGACCCAACATCAATCAAAACCCAAGGACATACAGAGAGCCAACATAAATGACATCCCAAGACCAGCAAGCTCAGGAGAATAAGGAGACTGCACCACTGAGTCTCACAGGTCTTCTACCATAGAAGTTCACACCATAAACCCAGGGAGTCAAAACAGATCAATTTAAGAAGTAGAGGCTAACAAGAAGAGTCTCACAAACAATGGGAAGACAAAGAAACAATCCCCAAATGAATGGAAAGGAGGAAGCCTCAGAAAGAATGCTAAATGAAACAGAGGCAAGTAAACTATCAGATTTTGAGTTCAAAGCAATGGTTATCAGGAAGCTCAATGAGCTCACAGAACATTACCAATAACTACAGGGAAACTACAATGAACTCACTGCAAACCATATCAACATGAAAAAGGAAATAGAAACTATCAACAATGTCCAAGAAGAAATGAAGAATACAATTTCTGAACTGAAGAACACAGTAGAAGGAATCAAAAGCAGAATCGATGAAGCAGAAGATCAGATCAGCAAGTTGGAGACTAAGTAGGAAAAAACACCCAGAAAGAGCAAGAAAAGGAAAAGAGGCTCAGAAAGAATGAAGAGGAATTAAGACAAATGCAAGACAATATGAAACATAATAATATCTGTATAATAGGAATACCAGAGGGAGAAGAAGAAGAACAAGGTATAGAAAACCTATTTGAAAAAGTAATGATGGAGAACTTCCCTAATTTGAGGAGAGAAAAAGTCACACAAATCCAGGAATCCCAGAGAGTCCTAATCAAGAGGAACCCAGAAAGGCCCACTTCAAGACACATCATAATTAAAATGGCAAAATTCCAAGACAAACAGAGAATCTGAAAGGCAGCAAGGGAGAAACAGGAAGTAACATACAAGGGAACCATGATAAGGTTAGCAGCTGCCTTCTCAATGGAAACAGTCCAAGCCACAAGAGACTGGCAAGAAATATTCCAAGCAATGAGTACCAGAGGCCTGAAACCAAGGCTACTATACCATCAAGGCTCCCAATCAAGATAGAAGGCTAAATAAGGAGCTTCCCAGACCAAAAAAAAAAAAAAAAAAATGGTCTAAAGGATACACCTCCACCAAATCAGCTCTGCAAGAGATGCTAAAGGGACTGCTTTAAGGAAAAAAAAGAAAGAGAGAGTAAGAGAGAGGAACACAGGTATGAAAAAATGGCAATGAATAAGTACCTATCAATAATAACCTTAAATGTAAAAGGATTAAACACTTCAATCAAAAGACATAGAATAGCTGACTGGATAAAAAAGCAAGATCCACACATATGCTGCCTACAAGAGACCCACCTCAGGACAAAAGACCTACACAGACTGAATGTGAAGGGGTAGAAACAAATTTTCCAAGCAAACAGACAGGAAAAAAAGCCGGGGTAGAAATACTCATATTAGACAAAATAGACTTTTTTAAAAAAGGCCATAAAAAGAGAACCAGAGGTCACTTCATAATATTCAAGGGAAGAATCTACCAAGAAGACATAAACATTATAAATATATATACACCCAATATAGGAGCACCCAAATACATAAAGAAAATCTTGGAGGACTTCAAGAAAGATATTGACAGCAACACAATTTTAGTAGGCGATTTTAACACCCCACTGTCAAAAATGGACAGATCTTCCAAACAAAATATCAACAAACATCTTGCGGCATTGAATAATGTCCTAGATCAAATGGACTTTACTGATATATAACTAGAGGAAGCCTTTCATCCCAAAGAAGCAAAGTATACATTCCTATCAAATGCACATGGAACATTTTCAAAGATAGACTACATGATAGGACACAAAACAAGCCTCAGAAAATTCAAGAAAATTTGAAATCATATCAAGGATTTTATCCAACCACAAGGGACTGAAACTAGAATCCAACCCTAAGAAAAAAACCAGAAAACTCAAAATCATGGAGATTGAATAGCATGCTATTAAACAATGAATGGGTCAAGAATGAGATTACGGAAAAAATCAAAAAGTTCCTGGGAACAAATAAAAATGAACTCTCGACTACCCTAAAGTTATAGGACACAGTGAAGGCAGTCCTGAGCAGTGATACAGGGATATGTAAAAAAGAGAGAAACATTTCAAACAAACAACTTAAGCCTATGCCTACAAGAACTTGATGAAGAACAATGAAGACAGTGCAGAGCAAGTACAAGGAAGGAAATAACCAAATTCAGAGCAGAATTAAATGACATAGAGACTAAAAGCACAATTCTAAACATCAATGAATCCAGGAGCTGGTTCTTTGAAAAGATAAACAAAATCAACAAGCCTTTAAGCAGGCTCATCGAGAAAAAAAGAGGACCCTAATAAATACAATCAGAAATGAAAGAGGAGAGATTACAACTGATACCACAGAAATACAAAGGATTGTAAGGTATTACTCTGAAGAACTATATGCCAAGAAATTTGAAAACCTAGGTGAAATGGACATATTTCTAGAAAAATATAACCTTCCAAATCTGAATGAAGAAACAGAAAGCCTGAACAGAACAATAACAGCAGATGAAATTGAAGCAGTAATCAAAAAGCTTCTGGCACACAAAAGTGCTGGACCAGACGATTTCACAGGAGAATTCTATAAAGCATTTAAGGAAGAGCTAACCCCTATCCTTCACAGACTATTCCAAAAACTGCAAGAAGAAGAAAGATTCCCAAACTCTTTTCATGAAGCCAGCATCATCCTAATCCCAAAAACAGATAAAAACACAATAAAGACAGAAAACTTCAGGCCAATATCACTCATGAATATAGATACTAAAATCATCAACAAAATATTGGCAAACCACATCCAGCAATACGTTAAAAAGAACATACACTGTGACCAAGTGGGATCCATCCCAGGGATGCAAGGATGGTACAATATTCACAAATCAATAAGTGTAATACAACACATAAACAAAGGCAAAGAAAAAAATCACATGATCATATCCATAGATTCAGAAAAAGCATTTGATAAGGTACAGCACCCATTTATGATCAAAACACTCAGTAAAGTGGGACTACAGGGAATATTCCTTAACATAATAAGGGCCATATATGAGAAACCTATAGCCAACATCATACACAATGGGCAAAAACTAAAATCTTTTCCACTAAGATCAGGAACAAGACAAGGTTATCCACTTTCACCAATTCTATTCAATATAGTATTGGAAGTTTTAGCCACAGTGATCTGACAAGAAAACGAAATAAAAGCCATCCAAATTGGAGAGGAGGATACAAAACTGCCATTGTTTGCAGATGACATGATAGTGTACATAGAAAATCCTATAGACTCTGCCAAAAAACTCTTCGACCTAATGAATTAATTTGGCAAAAGAGCATGATACAAAGTCAATATCCAGAAATCAAAAGCATTTTTATATACCAACAATGAAATATAAGAAGTAGAAATCAGGAAGAAAAACATTTTATATAGCAACAATAAAAATAAAATGCCTAGGAACTAATCAAGGAAGTAAAAGACCTATACTCAGACTACTACACAACACTGAAGAAAGAAATCAAGGAAGACACAAACAAATGGAAATATATACTGTGTTCATAGATCGGAAGAATTAACATCATCAAAATGTCCATACTACCTAAAGCGATTTATAGATTCAATGCAATACCTATTAAAGTACGAATGGCATACTTCACAGATCTAGAACAAACACTTCAAAAATTTATATGGAACCATAAACAACCCCAAATAGCGGCTGCAATTTTGAGAAAGAAGAGTAAAGTAGGAGCAATCACAATACTTGATACCAATCTGTATTACAAGGCCACTGTAATCAAAACAGCCTGGTCCTGGCATAAAACCAGACAGATCAATGGAACAGAACAGAGAGCCCAGAAATAAATCCAAGTCTCTATGGTAAGTTTATTTTTGACAAAGGGGTCATCAGCAGAAAATTGAGTAAAAATAGCCTCTTCAACAAATGGTGTTGGGAGAGCTGGACAGCTACATGCAAGAAAAATGAAACTTGAGCACCAACTTACACCATACGCAAAAATAAATTCAATGTGGATAAAAGACATAAATATAAGTCATGGCACTATTAAAGTCCCAGAGGAGAACATAGGCAGGAAAATTTCACATAGTTCATGCACCAGTATTTTCACTGGTATGTCCCCTAGAGCAAGGGACAGATAGAAAAAAAAGAAACAAATGGGATCTCATCAAATAAAAAGCTTCTGCACAGCTAAAGAAAACAGTATTAAAATAAAGAGTACCAACCATATGGACAAACATATTTGCTAATGAATCCTCAGACAAGGGTTTAATCTCCAAAATACAAAAAGGACTCACACGACTCAACTCTAAGAAGACAAACAACCCAATTAAAAATTGGGCAAAGGACTTGAACAGACACTTCTCCAAGGAGGACATACAGAGGGCCCAGAGACATATGAAAAGGTATTCAACATCGTAGCTATCAGTGAGATGCAAATTAAAACCACAGTGAGATACCACCTCACACAGGTCAGAATGGCCATCGTAAACAAAGCAACAAATAAGTGTTGGAGAAGTTGTCGAGAAAAGAGAACCCTACTGCACTATTGGTGGGATTGCAGAATGGGTGTAACCACTATGGAAAGCTGTATGGAATTTTCTAAGAAAACTAAAAATGGAACTATCTTTTGACCCAGCAATTCCACTGCTAGGATTATATCCTAGGAACCCTGAAACACCAACCCAGAAGAACCTATGCACCCCAATGTTCATAGCAGCACAATTTACAATAGCCAAGTGCTGGAAGCAACCCAGGTGCCCATCTGTAAATGAATGGATCAAAAAACTATGGTACATTTACACAATGGAATTCTGTGCATCAGATAGAAAGGAACTCCTACCCTTTACGACAGCATGGATGGAACTGGAAAGCATTATGCTAAGTGAAATAAGCCAGGAAGTGAAAGACAAATACCATATGATCTCACCTTTAAAAGGAACCTAATCAACAAAACAAACAAAGAAGCAAAATATAACCAAACATACTGAAATTAAGAACAGGCTGACAGTAACCAGAGGGGAGAGGGAATGGAATTTCAGGGGAAAAGGGTGAGGGCTTTGCAGGAACAATTATAAAGGGCATACGGACAATAACAGGGTGGTGGTGGAAATGGGAGAGAGGTGGGGAGGGCTGGGAAGTGGTCTGGGGTGGGGGTAAAAGGCAGAAAACTCTACTTGAATAACAATTAAAAATAAAAAATAAATAAAACAAAATGGCAAAAAAGGAAAGTGAAAGTGGACATCCCTGTCTTGTTCCTGACCTTAAGAGGGACACTTGTAGTTTTTGCCCGTTGAACGTGCTGCTGGCAGTGGGTTTTCATATATGGCCTTTATTATGTTTAGGTATGTTCCATCTATACCCACTTAGCTGAGAGTATTTATCATAAATGAGTGTTGGGTTTTATCATATTAATTTTCTACAGCTATTGATATGAACATGTGGTTTTTGTCTTTAATTTTGTTTATGCGGTGAATTGCATTTATTGATTTGTGAATGTTTTACCAAAATTGCATTCCTGGAATAAATCCCACTTGATCATGGTGTATGACCTTTTTGTTGTATTGCTGTATTTTGTTAGCTAATGTTTTGTGAGGATTTTAGCATCTATGTTCATCAGTGATATTGGCCTGAAGTTTTCTTTCTTTGGGTTTTGGAATTAGGATAATGCTGGCTTCATAAAATGAGTTTGGGAGCCTTCCTTCCTCTTGAGCATTATGACATAGTTTGAGAAGAGGAGATATTAGTTCTTTTTGGAATTTTTGGTAAAATTGACTTGTAAAAGCCACCAAGTCCAGGGCTTTTGTTTGTTGTGAGTTTTTGATTACTACTTCAATTTCACTAGGTATAATCTGTCTATTCAGATTGTCTGATTCTTTAGATTTACTTTTGGTAGATTGTATGTTTCTGGGAATGTATTCATTTCATCAAGGTTACCCAGTTTTTTGGCATGTAATTGTTCATATTTTACTTGTTTTGTTTTTTTATTAATTTTTTAAATTTTGTTTTATTGTCGTTCAAGTACAGTGGTCTCCATTTTTCCCCACCAACTCCCCCACCCCACCCATCCCTGCCTCTCACCCTCAAAACTACCCCCTTTGTCTTTGTTTATTTGTCCTTTATACGTGTTCTTTGATGACCCTTCCCCTATTTTCCCCCATTATCCCCCTTTCCCCTCTCCTCTAGTTACTGTCAATTTGTTCTTTATTTCCATGTCTCTGATTATATTTTGGTGCTCATTTGTTTTGTTGATTAGGTTCCACTTATAAGTGAGATCATATGGTATTTGTCTTTCCCCCCCCTGGCTTATTTCACTTAGCATAATGCTCTCTAGTTCCATCCATGCTGTCATGAAAAGTAGGAGCTCCTTTCTTTCTGTTGCATAGTATTCCATTATGTAAATGTACCATAGTGCACTGTTGGTGGGAATGCAGACTGGTGAAGCCACTATGGAAAACAGTATGGGATTTCTCCAGAAAACTAAAAATGGAACTCTTTTGACCCAACATTTCCACTGCTGGGATTAAACCCTAAGATACCTGAAACACCAATTCAAAAGAACCTATGCACTCCAATGTTCATGGCAGCAAAATTTACAATAGTCAAGTGCTGGAAGTAACTGAAGTGCCCATCAGTAAATGACTGGATCAAAAAACTATGTTACATGTTTACCCTGTCTGGCCTATCTCAGTGGATTGAGCACTGCACTGTGAACCAAAGGGTCACCAGTTCTATTCCCAGTCAGGGCATATGCCTGGGTTGCGGGCCAGGTCCACAGTAGAGGGTGCACAAGAGGCAACCACACATTGATATTTCTCTCCCTTTCTTTCTCCCCCCTTCCCCTCTCTTAAAATAAATAATATCTTTTAAAAAATCTACAACCAAATCAACAAACAAGTTGTAGAAAGAATGCAGACAAAAGGGAACACTAGTGCACTGTTGGTGGGAATGCAGAATGGTGAAGCCACTGTGGAAAACAGTAGAGAATTTCCTCAGAAAACTAAAAATGGAATTGCCTTTTCACCTGGCAGTTCTACTGCTGGGAATATATGCTAAGAACCCTGAAACACCAATCCAAAAGAACCTATGCACCCCAATGTTCATTGCAGCACAATTTACAATAGCCAAGTGCTGGAAGCAACCTAAGGGCCCATCAGCAAATGAGTGGATCAAAACACTATGGTACATTTACATAATGGAATTCTATGCAGCAGAGAGAAAGAAGGAGCTTATATCCTTTGCAATAGAATGGATGGAACTGCAGAGCATTATGCTAAGTGAAATAAGCCAGATGGTGAGGGACAAATACCCCATGATCTCTCCTTTAACTGGAACATAATCAACAAAAGAAAAAAAAGCAAACAAAATATAACCGGAGTCATTGAAATTAAGAACAATTTCACAATAGCCAGAGAGGAGGGGGGTGGGGACAGTGGGGAGAAGGGTTTTCAAGAACTACTATAAAGGACACATGGACAAAACTAAGGGGGAGGGTGGAAGCAAGGGAGGGAGGTGGGTTTGGATGGTGTGGGGGGAGGGGTGTGGAGAAAATGCAGACAACTGTAATTGAACAACAATAAAATAGTTTTTAAAAAATCTATGGTACATGTTCACAATATTTTCTAACATACCTTTGTATTTCTTTGGTGTCCATTTTTATTTCTCCTGTTTCATTTCTGATCTTTTTTATTTTGGTTCTCTCCTTTTTCCTTGATGAGTCTGACAAAAGGTTTGTTAATCTTGATTATCTTTTCAAAGAACCAGATTTTGGATTCATGGTTCTTTGGTATCATTTTTTTAGACTCTATTTCATTTATTTCTGCTCTGATCTTTATTACTTCCTTCCTTCTAGTAACTTTGTGCTTTGTTTCTTTTTCAAATTACTTTAAGTGTGAAGTTATAGTGCTTATTTGAGCTTTTTCATGTTTTTTTTTTTTTTCAGATATGCCTGTAATGCTATGAATTTCCCTGTAAGTATTGCTTTCCCAGTGTCCCTAAATTTTGGGTTGTTGTTTTCTCATTTTCATTTGTTTCAAGGTATCTTTTGATTTTTTCTTTGATCTGGTTGTTGACCCATTCATTGTTTAATAACATGTTATGTAGTTTCGATGTTTCTGCATGTTTTTCAGTGTTCTTGTGATTGATTTCTAGAATCATGATATTGTGGTCAGAGAAGATGCTTGATATGATTTCAATCTTCTTAAATATATTGAGACTAATTTTGTTTCCTACCTAACATGTGGTCTATCCTAGAAAACGTTTCATGTACACTTGAATAATATGTATATTCTGCAGCTTTGGGATGAAATGCCCTAAAAATATCAATTAAATTCATTTGATTATTGTGTCATTGAAGGCCACTGTCTCCTTGTGTTGATTATCTGCCTGGAAGATCTATTCATTGAAGTCAATGGGGTGGTAAAATCCCCAATTATGACTATTTCTCTTGATCTCTCCCTTTATGTCCATCATGATTTGCTTTACATATTTAGGTGCTCCTATGTTGTGTGCATAAATATTTACTAGGATTATATCCTTTTTTGGATTGCCCCCTATAAAATCACTATGCAGTGTCCTTCTTTGTCTCTTACTGTATATAGCCTTGGTTTTAAAGTCTATTTTGTCACATACAAGTAGTGCTACCCAGTTTTTTTTTTTCTTTTCCAGTTTCATGAAATATCATTTCCATCACTTTACTTTTGGTCTGTGTGTATCTTTCAATCTGAGGTGAGTCTCTTGGAGGCAGCATATGTATGGATCTTGTCTTCTTATCCATTCAGCTACCCTCTGTCTTTTGGTTAGAACATTTAAGTCATTTACATTTAAGGTAATTATTGATAAATATATATTTTGTGCCATTTTATTGTTAGACTGTTTTACTCTTTTATTTTCCTTCCTCTTTTTCTTCTTCTTAAAGCTAGTCATTTAACATTTGTGCAGTACTGGTTTGTTGCTAACAAACTCCTTTTGTTTTCTCTTGTCTGGGACACTCCTTGTTTCTCTTTCAATTTTAAATGATAGCCTTGCTGGGTAAAATAGCCTTGGTTGTAGGTCCTTTATTTTCATCACCTTAACTATTTCACACCACTCCCTTCTGGCTTGAAATGTTTTTGGTGAGAAATCAGATGACAGTCCAATTGGTGCTCCTTTATAGGTACTACCTGCTTTTTTTCTTGTGGTTTTTAGGATCCCTTCTTGTCTTTAAGCCTTTCTATTTTAATTATGATGTATCTGGGTGTAGGCCTCTTTGGTTCCAACTTGTTTGGGACTCTCTGAGCTTCCTGGACTTGTGTTTGTTTTTCTCTCACCATATTAGGGACGTTTTTAGTCATTATATCTTCAAATAGGTTCTCAATAAGTTCTTCAAATAGGTTTGCTCACTCTCTTCTCCTGGTATTCCCAAGGTGCAGATGTTGTTGCACTTCATGTTGTCAAAAATGTTTCTTAAGCTTGCCTCAGTTATTTAAATTCTTTTTTCTTTTTGGTGTTGTGCTTGGGTGTTTTTTTCTACCTTGTCTCCAAATCACTCATTCAGTCATCAGGTTCATTTACCCTACATTTCATTCCTTCCAGCATATTATTTATTTCAGAAATTGCATTCCTTATTTCTGATTGGTACTTTTTTATGGTTTATATGTCTTTTTGCATGCTTTTGAGCTTCCTTATAATCTTTACCTTAAAGTCTCTTTCAGACACTGCTTGTGGCTAACCCTGGTCAACCTATTTGGAGCTATCAGTGGTCCACAGAATGTGGCTCCCTCTGCTGGGCCTGTTTTTGTGCAGAAAGAACCAGGCTGTGCACCAAGGTTGGCTTTTATCAGCAACAGGTCCAGGGAAGTGTCAGCTGAAATCTCATAGAGCTCCCAGAGATTTACCTTAGTTTTTAAACTAATCAATGACATAGCTTCACGGTGTAATATGCAGCCTGGCTCAAGCTCCACAGGGTAGGGCAGAAGGATTCCTGCAGGTGGTGCTATTGCTTCCCCTGAGGCTGATGCCATCTGGAGAGGAGTGCTCAGCTTGAGAAGACAGCTCCTGCAGTATGAGGAATGACTCAGCACAGGGATCCTGGCAGCTGTTCCTTCAGTTCTCTCCCCAGAGCCACCAAACCCACACTCTCTTCTTGTACCTCTAGTTCACTCTGCCCTCCCTCTGCCAGACCCCAGGATAAGTGGCTGCAAATGAAATTTTGTATGTTGGCCCTTTAAGAGGCTCTATGAGTCTACAGCTCTCTCTCCCTGGCAGACAGAAACCCTGCTGCTTTTCACAGTTGGATATAATCTGGGTTCCTTTCTGGCTCTGGTGTTATAGACTGGGGAGCCCACCTTAGGGTTTAGACCCCAGACTCCTTAGGGGACTTCCACAACTGCTGAAATATCCCTCCAGAACTTCAGCTGCCACCCATGGGAGCCCAGCCAGCCCTCTCATGCTTCCTCTGCTCTCCCTATTAGTCTCATGGTAAAGTGTTTTTTTTTTCCTGTCTGTGGTTGTAAGGCTTCTCTCCAGCTTGTGTTTAGTTGGTTATTTAAGATGATTTCTCTACAATTTGTGATTTCACATTGGTCCTGGGAGGAGGTTAGTGTAGCTTTCACTTACTCCTCTGCCATCTTGGATCCACACTTTGCTTTAACCAACATGTGTCCTCACTGGAGCTTTGCCACAAGACAATATGTATGGTTGCTTATATGTGTGTGTTCATGCATGTGTACACGCACATGTATTTTACCAATATCTTCCCAACTAGACCATAAATTTCTGAAGCATGTATTATGTCCAATGCCCTTATTTATCCTAGGACAACACCTATAACCCTGCAACACTCCATGTGTACTGGATGGACTTAGCAATGTCTTTCTTCAGGCCTTCTTCTTTCCCTTTTCTTCCCTTGCACCTGGACTGTACCAGACTGGATGATAATTGCCCAGATTCCACATTTCCTTTTGGCAGAGACAGAAGACAGCTTGTTTCTCTAATCCAATTTTTATTTTAAGTCATTCTTTCATTATTCAAGTGATTTTTAAGCCAGAGAAGTAGGCAGAAGCAATGACAAGTGTCAAAGCACAAAATAAACATAGTTCTTGACTGGGAGTTCTTCTTCCTATTTTCAGGTTTTTGTCCAGAAGTCCACTTATTTAAATCTGAAATCACAAACTTTTCATATGTCTCAGACAATTGAAGCTGCTTTGAGAGTCACATCAAAAGCAAGAATACACTGCTGTTGGTGGCTCACATTTGAATGAAACCCAAATAGTACTTAAATATGATCAGTTTAAAGACAGCAAGCCTGACAATATCTGCCAGTTATGGAGGACTATGTAGAAGGTGCTACTCTAAGGCTTTATACTCTTTATTTCATTTAATCTTCACAACCATCCTGAGATAGGTTCTATTATTCATATTTTACAGAGGAGTAAGCTGAGGCTCAGCGAGGTAAGGTGGCATGATCAAGATTTTTAATAGGAAGCAATAGATGTAGAATTTGAACCCAGGGAATATGATTCCAGAACACATGCTCTTAACCACTAGCCATATTTTCTCCCTTGCCTTGAGAAAGAAACTGCTTTCCTGCTGTTTATTGCCTGAAACCCATCTATTTGAACACCTGAAGAGCATAAATGCAAACAGCCTCTTATCTACCTCTCCTCTGTTTTCTTTGCCCTTCACGTGGTCTACTGTTACCCATGCTACTTTTCCACTGAGCCTCTTCATGCTTTCAATGCCTACTAGACAGAGGGCTCAATATCTAGATTTTGTATCTAGAATGTTTCTTGTGACACAAAATATGCTCCATGAACAAGAAGCACCAGCTTCCCCAGAGAACTTGTTATAAATATAATATCGCAGGTATAACTCTAGCCTCCTGAGTCTGAATCTGCATTTTAACAGATTCTCAGGTGATTCATGTGTGCACATGGAAACTTCAGAAGCACTGCTCTTCATCTTCTGGAGTACTCCCTGAGAGATTCCTTGCTGGAATATTCCAGAAACAAAAGTCTAAAATCTATGGCTTGAAAGGAAGGGACTTATTTGAGTCAGTCAGAGGCCATGCTAACTATAGATTTTGCTGTCTTTGGAATAAAAAAAATATGTGTGCAAAATGAAAAGGCAGCTACACATTAGCCATCATTTTCTTACCATATTTAATTTGTGCTCTCCTGGTGTCTCACACTGCCACAACACTGACACTTTCTTTTCTATAATGATGGAATTTTTTAATTAAAAGCATCAGAATATTTTAGGATAGATAATCCTTTGAAAATTAAGCTTATCTGTATTTACAAGCATCCAGTTATTTGGCAGTGAAAAAATGAAAAAAAACCTGCCTCTGAAGACATATGGAAGAATAATTAAGTTAACTCACAATAATTGCTTTAATCTTGGTATACTGAATTGTAGTGTCTAACTCTTTCAGTTCTCTTGGTCTAAGATAAAGAAAAAATACAAGAGTGTGTAAAAGTAGGTTTACAGTTCTTTGTATGTGAAATAATACAATTTTCAATAAATAATAATATAAGAATAAACTGTTTCACATACAACTGTAAACCTACTTTTGCTCACCCCTGTATATTACCATATTCTATATTATATTTCTGAATGACTAGAAATTCTGTCTTATAATGCAAGCCTATCTTCCACATTATCCATGCACTAGCTGAAGAGAGATCCCAGAAGCAGCTCCTCACTCCACCCCCAACAAGTAATCGCTACTCTACTCACTCCTTCAATTTAAAATGGAAAGTCCATGTTCAGAAGCAAAGTCATTAGCAGCTATTAATTTCTTAGCTCTAAAAAACTGACCATGCCAGAACTGAATTAGAAAAGACATTCAGGAACAGGACACAAGACAAGACCAGGAGAAGGTCCAGGTTGGGGAGAGAGTAGCTGAGATATACAGAGGTCAAGGTTGCTTACCTTCTGGTGATGTTTCACAACAGTCCTGCTGGCTGCCAACTTTTGCTATGGGTTCAGCACTATACATGCCCAGGAAGCAACTGGGGTAGGAAGAGCACTGCTACTTAAGGTGTTGTGTAATATTGCTCCTGGTACTCTTTGCCTACTGCTTCCCACCCCTGCCTGCCTTGAGGTTGCCCACTTATCTTTTTGAAGGGACTGGCTTGGTCAGGCCCTCTTTTGCTTTTTGAATGACTCAAGTCTGAGCCATTCATCAAGAGGAGGGGACCCTGTGAAAGGAACAGTCCTTTCAAGTCAGAAGAGTGGAGTTGCATTCTAAGGGACCATTATCATTCCGAGACGTTGGGCTGAGTTATCTTTCATTATTTTACTTTTAGAAAAACTACACTCTTAATTTTCACTCTCAGTGACCTCTAATGTACCACTGAGTTCAATCTCAAAGTTATGTAAGTATCTGTCTCCAGTTTCTGGAATGAAGCATTGAGGTTAACAAAACAGATTTCAACTGGAGACAGTATTTGGCAGCTAACAACATGGCACTGCATCCCACTTTCAAGAGTAGAGGGGAGATTTTGTGGGCTCTCTTGGTTGACAAGGCTTTAAAGAAAGGAATTATCAGCAAGAAGCAGATGTGGGTCATCATTACTAATATTTTCATACACCAACTTCCTTCTGATGGGCTTCATGCCTTCTACATCTATGACCTCAACTGTGAGGGGTGATTTACAGGGTATGAACACACAAATACATATATCCCAAAGAATTCCCCAAATGCCTTTACATCTAGCATCTTGTTTTGGGCACACAATAGCTCTGTGAGGTCTATGGAGGTTTTCAAACCCTGTTTGTGAAAAAGCATCATTTGAAAGCCGGAGCTTCCAGCTCTGATGGTACTATATGGAAGATGCCTTAAGAGCAGCAGGAGATGATAGATAGAGATAAAGATAGAGATAGAGATAGATGATAGATTAGATAGATAGATAGATAGATAGATAGATAGATGATAAAGGGAGAGAGAGAGGGAGGGAGGGGGAGAGAGAGAGAGAAGAGAGAGAGAGAGAAAGAAAAGAGAAATAAAAGAGTAGCAGCTTTCAGCACTGCTTTTGCTGTAGGTGGTAAGCACTATTCTTGAACTACCAAGAATGTGGGGAAGTAGCTATGTACTTCAGAAGATGGGTATCAGGGACTCTTTCTTCCTCTGCTTCATGCAATCCTATTTCTTCACTTTGACTTCTTATTCAAAAATGGTGATATAAACGCACTGTTTCTACATCTTCCTTCTTCCCACCAACCCCAAGTAGTATTTTCGCCTCCAAAGTTCCCATAAGTCTTTCTTTATATCTAGATTCAAAAATGTTTCTTGACTTTTTAAACCTTTGCTACCACCTTTTTAATTCTTGCTTGAGGATACATTTATTGGTTTTAGAGAGAGGGGAAGGAAGAGAGGGAGGGAGGGAGGGGGAGAGAGAAAGAGACAGAGAGACAGAGAGATGTGAGAGATGTGAGAGAGATGTGAGTGAGAAACATTGACTAGTTGGCTCATGTACATGCCTTGACCAAGGACTGAACCTGCAACATAGGTATGTGCCCTGACCAAGAATCAAACCCATGACTTTCTGCTGCACAGCATGATGCTCCAACCAACTAAGCCACACTAGTCAGGGCATCTTTGCCTGTTTTTCATAAATATCTTGCATGCCCTGCCATTCATCCCCTTTCACCTGCTCTTTGCAAAGATACTTATGTACCTATTCACACTCAATTGAGAGTTCGGTCTCTTGGTTTAGATAATCATCATCTTATGTATACAAGCAATGAACTTTCTACTGATCTTTATTTTCTGTCTTAAGAGGTCAACATACTCATTTTTTCTCTTTTACATATAAGGTGATAGAATATTCATATGATCTTTCAAAGTATTTCTCTCCCATCCTGATTCTAAAACGTAGAGCCCCTTGATAATAATTGCTCTATTATTACTTATCAAGTTTTATTGCATGTATAATAGTTTCTATGCCTGCCCCACTAGACTGTGACCTTCTTGAGGACAAAGATGTAATCCAGTTGTTCATTGTATCCTTAAATGCCAAGCAGAGTGACAGGTAAGTAATTGATGTACATTAAATATGTGTTGAATGAACGGATGCATAAACAGTGCCAGGAGAAATCTTATTCAGTGCTGCTGCATCCTTTTTCTGGTATCTTGTTCTGTTTTTCGCCAAAGTACAACTTGGAAGTGTTTGAATTCTTTAACATCTGACCCTGTGAAGAGTGTCAATAAAAACAAGGTTTCCCTTCTGTATTCCCACAATTCTGTCTTTTATCCCATTGAAGCTTTACTGCTCAGGTTCTATATGCCTCTACTTGATTCATTACATACTTCCTTCTTTCATCTTGAGTCTTTTAAACTGACAGTAATTGCCCAGAATTGAATGCATTAACTTTAAGAATCTAAGTCTACTAAAAAAGGGGCTGATTTCTCACTGAGATATGTCAAAATAAACACAATATTACATATTGTATTACATAATCATGGACACAATATTACATATTATAATATGTAATAATACTCTAAATGTTGATTTTGTAATTTAGAAGAGGTTCAGATCAGCTCTACTGGTCAGCCTACCACACACACCTGAACTTGAAAATAGTATTATTGGTTGTTTACATTTTTCTTATATCGACTACACACATGTGTCACAAACCATTTGGAGTGAAGAACTGCAATTTATATTTTTAATTTGTTTTTAATTTTCAATTTATAGATAGTTTTATAAAATATAATAAAAATAAATTACTAGAAAATATAATAAAAGGGCATGCAAATTAAAAGCCATTTATTATTTATTTATTGTTAATATCAACAGACATGAAAGTACTGTGTCAAATTCTTGTAAGGTTCTCAAATGCTTACTCTCAACAGCTACACTTAACTCATCATGGACCATCATCAGTCTACATGATGAGACTGTGTACTTATCCAGGCCTCAGCCAAGCCTTATTATGGTCTTACTTACCTTTGGACCCCCAGAGGCAAGTCTACATCATGCATAATTATTAGAGATGATTTTCTAAAAAAAAATTAATGTGCCCTTGTTTAGAGGACTATCAACCTTTGTGAGCATAAGTTAGAACTGATGTTAGTAACCCACCACTGTAACTAAAAGTACAATCTTGAGAGATAGACTTGGGTTAGAATTCTGGTTTAGCCACTTACCAGCTATGTGTCTATAAGCAAGTTATTTTATCTCTCCACGCCTCAGTTTCTTCATCTATGAAGTGGAGATAATTAAAGTATCTGTATCATAGGAATGCTGTGAGGATTAAATGATGTGATGCATTTTAAATACTTGGTGATTGTATACAGTTGAAACTAATATAATATTGTATGCCAACCATAATTATAAAATTAAAAATGATTAAAAATAAAAATAAAAATGTTATTTTTAATTGAAAAAATACTTGGTGTAATGCCTGGGAAATAGAACAAACTCAGCAAGGTTGGCTATTATTGCTATATTCCAATAAATGTTATTAATATTCCCTTCATTTCATGAGAGATGAAAATTCCAAATTTGTAGTCCCATAGATTCCTCATCTGGTAGCTCTGGGATTACAGAAACTGCTTCATACAGTGTGTCTCAGGTTTGCAGGACTGCTCTCGTAGGCATGCTGCCCATTCTCTTCCCCCTTCTCCTACTCAAGGTGATTGATTATCAGTGCTCCTGAGAAGGCTTCTGTATTCTAGTGAATTCAATCTATTTACTTCTCTTTCCTTGCACTCAACCAGTCAATTCTTACTTCTAGACATTTTTGCAGGACAATTCTTAACCTAGTATGCCCACTCCTTTCTTCAATATCAAAGGCATTTGCCTTGTTTAAAGTCAAAGTTTAATGCTCATCAGGACCACTTGGCGATCCTGTTAAGCATGCCTGTTCCTGAATATCACCCCTAAGTTCTTTTTTGCAGCTCTAGGTTAGGGCTCAGGAATTTGAGTTTTCATATGGCCTCCCCCTCCCCACTGCTCCAAACTCAAAAGACATTAGCTTTTTGTGCCACAGATTGGGAAATAGTGTTCGATACAAGAACACAAGTTAACAATACTGGACTCAACTCTCCAGATTTATTTAAATGCTAATACTTTTAATAAAGTAACACCTTATTAATTCAGCTATATTAAAGTAGAGTTCTTGATGACTGGATAGAAGTGAGGCTGCCAAAGAGAGAGGTGGGGGACTGAAGATGAATCTGCCTTCAATATGATAAGTAGAGCTAGCCATGAATTTTTAGATAGGTGTTGAGTGAGTAATTCCTTGCTGATTTATTCACTGACTAAAAAGTTCCTTGATTAGTCCATTCAGGGCCTCATCTACCATTTGCTCTTACTTGGATTATACCCTAGACTCTTACTGGTCTTCCCAAACCTCCCCTCCTGTCCAATAGTTCATTCTCTACTTATATGCTTGTATGAACTTAAAACTAAAATGGTGGTTATATCACCTAAGTAAAACCTTTCAGTGGTTTCCTGTTGATCTTAGGACAGAGACCAAACTATTTATCAGGGTACACAAGGCTCTGCACAGTCTGGCCCTACGTACCTCTCAAGCATTATCTTATGTTTCTCTCCCCCTTGCTCTCTGTTACTTACACATGCTAGCTTTGTTCCAGCTCTGTGACGAGACCCCAGAGCATATGCCCTTCCATGGATTTAGAATGTTCTTCCAAGCATCTATCCCCTAATCACACAGCCACACAAACCCCTACTTACCTTTGGATCTTGGCTCAAATGTCTCCACCACAGAGAAAAGAACCACAGAGTAGGAACTCTAGGATAGTTTCCTTTACTAGATGCTTTCAAAGAATCATGTTCTTTGCTTCAAAATATTTGTGCCAGTGTGTGACAATACAATTACTACTATTGGTGTAAATATTTGATTAAAGCCCTCCTTGTCTTCTAGACTGTAAGCTCCCTGGAGTACCAAAGCATATCACTATATCCTTTTATCTGGCATAGTGACTAGCATATATAATAGTCACTCAATATTTAAGAAAATGGGCAGGATGAATCCCTTCTGTTTCTTCCCAGGCAGACCAAAACTATCCAAACTTTTCTACTTTCCTCCCAAAGAAACACTATCTTCACACTGTCTGTAGGAATATGTGAGTGACATGAGTCCAAATTCTTCTACAAGGAAGACCCCAATCAAAGTAGTAGGATTCAAAACTTACCCACTTAAACCTTAAGTATTAGGTCAGCTCCTTCAGCCAGGGGACCAGACAAGCATGACACTGAGTACCTGTGCCTATATGCCTCTGCACTAAATAGTTCCCTTGTTCCTAGAAGCCACCTAGGCATTAGATGGTAACAATGGGATCCTTGTTCAAGTCACTAAGTTTCAGTTCAGCATGGTCAAATCTTGTTAGCTATCATCTTAACTAGCCAGTGTCATCTACGCTAAACCATTGTATTTCAATTAAGTTATCCATCTTACTCTTTCTAGTATGTATGTAATTATAGTTCTTAAAAGTGAAATTAACAAGTGGGAACAAGAACATTCTGGTGATGGTGATGGAGAATGAGTGGATAATGCAGTGTGTTATGTATCATTCCTTAGTACCAGATGCTGCTCAGAATTTCACATAAGTGGAGCCAGCATTGGACAGAAGAGCCACTTTAACAACCTGGAAAGATTCAGAGTTGAAAATTATTAACTCCTTGTCTCTAGGCTTCTGCATCAATCAGAAAAATCATAGAAACAAAAAAAAATTCAGGACATTTGGGCTAGCGGTATCATTGAAGACCTAGATTTTTAAAAATTCTGTTTGATTCAGTGGGCTGCCTTAGGAATCTCAGCATAGGAAAAATCATATAGAATCCTGACTCTGAATGGAGGCATGATAGGAGAATGTTTTCGTCAGTGAAAACCTTAACTACAGAGTAACTAGACAATCCAAACGATTTTATAATTGGTCATCATTTTCCAAATATTCTAATATCACAAGTTTTCCCTCTAGTCCATCTCAGACAAGGCACACCACAGGAAGAGCTTAAAAGTGATTAGACTCACAATTATTATCTCTGCTCACTTATTCTGTTCTTTGGATTTCTTTTGCAGTTGTGGTTATTTTATCTGTCCTTTTAACTAATGTTAGAAGGTATATTATTTAACATCTGAGATGCTGTTGGTGGCACCTATAATCCTTAGTAAGTTGAATAGCAATCAACAGAGTTTGCAAAGACACTTTAATATAATGGCTTTTTAGAGGGTCAAAGATGATGGAGGAGTAAGTGGAAGCCATCCAAACCTCCTCCCAGGACCAGTCTGGAGGTACAACAAAATTGTAGAGATATCATTCAGAATAATCAACTGAACAATAGTAGGACAGAGGCCTTATAGCCACAGAGAAGAAAACTCTTCACCACAGTGTGACTGGTATGGAGTATGGAGGAGACATGAGAGGTCTGGCTGGGCTTCCATGGGCAGCAGCTGAGGTGCCAGAGGGAAATTTCAACAGTCAGGGTGTTCTCCCTGAGTAGAGTGGAGTTTGAACCCCAGACTGTGCTCACCAGCCTACAGCACCAGGGCCAGAAAGGAGCCCAGAAAGGGTTTCTGTCTGCCAGAGAGAGATAGCTGGAGACACCGAGCCTCCTAGACAGTCAACACACAAAATTTCATTTGCAGCTGCTTACCCTAGGCTCCAGCAAAGGGTGGAAAGAGTGGACCAAAAATGCTTGAGGAGAATCTTGGCATGGTGACTTTGGGATGAAAACTGAGGGAGCAGCCAGTAGGATCCCAGTTCTGAGTCAACCCCCATACAGCAGGAGCCATCTTGCTCAGGCAGAACAGTTCCCTCCAAGTGAAATAAGCATGAGGGGAAGCAACAGCCCCACCCACTAGAATTACATGCCCCACAGATTTACTAGATTAACAACTGAAGGTGTCAGCCATAAGCTATGGATCATTGGTAGTCTCACACAGGGACTGGGACACCATATGACATCACAAGGGGCAGATACAGAAAGAGAAGAGAGTAGTAAACACTAGGTTCTACTGAGACAAATTCCATCACAATCTTCTTCATGATTTGCATCACTTTCTTTCCTGCATTGCTTTTACCATTCATTTCTTGCCCTACAAGTTTGTGCCTATTATGTCACTAGTTTTTATATTACAGTTATTTCAAATCTCATATTTTGTTCCTCCTTTCTTTTACTCAATTTTACTTTCTTTCTTCCTCTTCTTATTTTCATTTTAAATTTTATTTTCTCTCGTATAACTTTTAAAAAATATATTTCATTGATTATGCTATTACAGTTGCCCCATTTCCCCCCTTTATTCTCTTCTGCCCTGCACACCCCCTCCCAACCACATCTGCCACTTAGTTCATGTCCATGGGTCATACACATAAGTTCTTTGGCTTCTCCATTTCCTATATTATTCTTAACCTCCCCATGTCTATTGTGTACCTACAATTTATGCAACTTATTCCTTGTATCTTTTCCCTCATTCACCCTTCCCCATTGCTGCTGATAACCTTCCATGTGATCTACATTTCTGTGATTCTGTTCTTGTTCTAGTTGTTTCCTTAGTTTGTTTTTGTTTTTAGGTTCTGCTGTTGATAGTTGTGTTTGTTGTCATTTTACTGTTCATAGTTTTGACCTTCTTTTTCTTAGATAAGTCCCTTTAACATTTCATATAATAAGGACTCAGTGATAATGAACTCCTTTAATTTTTCCTATTTGGGAAGCACTTTATCTGCCCTTCTATTCTAAATGATAGCTTTGCTGGATGGAGTAATCTTGGATGTAGGTCCTTGCCTTTTATGACCTGGAATACTTCTTTCCAGCCCCTTCTTGCCTGCGAGGTTTCTTTTGAGAAATCAGCTGATAATCTTATGGGGACTCTTTTGTAGGTAACTGTCTCCTTTTCTCTTGCAGACTTTAAGATTCTCTCCTTGTCTTTAATCTTGGCTAGTGTAATTATGATGTGCCTTGGTGTGTTCCTCCTTGTATTCAACTTCTTTGGGACTCTCTGAGCTTCCTGGACTTCCTAGAAGTCTATTTCCATTGCCAGATTAGGGAAATTCTCCATTATTTTTTCAAATAAGTTTTCAATTTCTTGCACTTCCTCTTCTCCTTCTGACACCCCTATGATCCCAATGTTGGGATGTTTAAGGTTATCTCAGAGGTTCCTAAGCCTCTCATGTTTTTGAATTCTTGTTTCTTCATTCTGTTCTGTTGAATGTTTATTTCTTCCTTCTCATCCAACTGTTGATTTCAGTCCTGGTTTCCTTCTTGTCACTGTTGGTGCCCTATACATTTTCTTTTATTTCACTTTTCATTTTCCTCTAATTTGGGGCCATATTCAACCAATTCTGTGAGCTTCCTGATTGTCCATGTTTTGAACTATGCATCCAATAGGTTGGCTATCTCTTCATCACTTAGTTATATTATTTTTCTGGAACTTTGGTCTGTTCTTTCATTTGGGCCATTATTGTTTGTCTCAGCATGCCTATTACATAGTAAGAGGTGCAGCCTTAGGTGTTCACCAGGGTGGGACAAACCATGTCATAGCCTTGTGGCACTGTATGTGGAGGAGGGGTCCAAGGGAGAACAATACTGCTTGCTCAGCTCTCTGTTGGCTTTCAGACACTTCCTCCACTACCCACAGGCAAATTGGGCCCTTCTGGTACTGATTCCCAGGTGAGTGGTTTGTGTACACTCTAGGACCCTGTAGGTCTCTCCAATGAACTCTCCTGTGAGACAGGGAGTTTCTCCCACTACCTCAACCCCCACAGGTTTTTCCAGACAGAGGTGTTGAGTCTTTATTCCCCACACTGGAACCCTGGGTTGTGCTGTCTGTCTTGCTCCCCGGTTGTGCCTTCTGGATTATCTGCATGAGAATTTGGGACTGCCTGCTCCACCAGCCAATGCCTTGCTGGGTCCACCATCCCCTGCCTTGCCACAAGCCCTCTCCATCCAGCTGCCCATTGCTCTTTGCAGAATATTAGCCAGTGTATAATTCTTTTGTCATGAGTCATCCGCTACATTTCATGGTTACATTTAAATTTATCCCCAGAAAAACTAACATATATCCCTAACCAAGAAGGCACTTCATGATTTGACCAATTTCAGGTGCCATTCTCCTTGTACAAAACCAGTATGTCTTACCTGAAGAGCTTTGAGAGAAAATCTTGTCTAAAGACTCCCAAATACCAGTTGGCAAAACCAACTGCAGCTGAATTACCTAGGAGGCCTTTGACAAATATAGGCTTTTTTGCTTTTAATTTTGTTAATCTTTTTACTATGAATACTTCAAACATAAAAGCTGAGAAAATACAAAAAATAATTCCCAGATAATCATCACCGAGATTCCATGATTAACCACCCATAGTTAATTGTATTTCACTTATATCTCTTTCAACCACCCCCTGGGTTATTTTGAAGTATATATCACCCATAAATACTTCAAAATGAAAACAGATAATTTTTTTTTTCAAATTCAAATTCCTGAGATTCTGATTTATTAGGTTTGCGCTGGGGCCCAGGAATCTGTATTTGTAATAGCTGACCCTGATTCTCAAATTTGGCAACAGCTGCATTTTATTCTCCTTTTACTATAGAAAGAAATAGAATCCAGACATGAGAAGTTGCTAGCTGAAGTTTATTACATTGCTCTGTCACAGAGACAGGCTACTATTTTGAATAAAGAAATATTCTGAGATCCATTTGAAAAAGATACTGTTTGAGTGGTAAGTGCCTTGAAAATAATGGTCCAGATATCAGGAGGCAAGGAAGCAACTTTCTGAGATGTCAGCTAAGCAATGAAACTTTCCCAGTCCACACTGAAGTCTCATGCCTTTGATTTCAGCCTGCACTGACTGAACTACTCATTTGGAAGTTAATCACAGACAGCCTTGTGACAGCTCATGTATTATGGAATTGATTTCACTCTTAAATTGCCTTAACTCTTCACCTACAATTGTAAACTAATGAAGATTAGGGACTTTACCTGATCCAGCTTTGTACCACCATCCTCCCTTACCCCTAAAAGAACTCTGCGTGGTGTCCCATCATGTGTGGTAACTTACTACAGTGCATTATTTCTTATCTTACACTACTAAGGGATTCACTCATCACATTTCTGTACTGATGTGCTAAATGTAGCGAAAACATTCATGATTGTGCCTTACAATGTCCCTAAGTGCATGGACACTCATGTGTTGTGACTCAAAGGTCCTGTTGTAAAGTCCTGGACCAGAAATATTTCTTCAGTGCCTTGTCATATTGCCTAGAATTGTCACTCCTATTTACTTAAGTGAATAGATTGAAACCTTTACATTTAAACGAAAATGTTAATCTGGGAACTCCTTTCATAAATGAGCTAAGAGTGATGATAGCATTTCTGATATAGAACTTTTAGATGTCATAAAGGGAGCATAGATAGCCCAATTGGGCTTCTCTAGAGGAGATCATAAGGCTGTTGAGTACCCAATAGGTGAGAATGGGTTTGCTGAAATGGAACACAGAATGGCGTAGTGGCCAAGAGTGCAAGTTTTGAAGTGAGATGGATCTACCATTTACTAGTTGTGTGACATTGAGATAGTCACTTAATTTCTCTGAGCCTCACTTCATTTATTCATTCAAGAAATTTGACAGCCTCCTATGTGTTATGCTGTGTGCTGGCACTGAGTATCCCAGGGAAAACAAGCCAGGCAGGGTATCTGTACCCCTGGACTTAAATTACATATGTTAGGATTGTGCTGAGGCTTCAAGTGAGATAATGCACCTGGAGAGCTTAGCATGGTGGCTGGATCTGGGAAACAATACAGACTTAGTTATATATTAATGTTTATTATTATCCAGGAAGAAGGGTGGATGGCACCAGAAAAAGATATTTCACAATTTGCCCAAGACTCATGCTGTGTTATATAATGGTAAAACAAAACAAAACAAAACAAAAAAACCTATGGCTCAGGTCCCCCAAGCCTTTGGGAAGGCTAGAAGCAATGCACAAAAGGACATTTGAGGAATGGACAAAGTCTCCCTTAGCCGAGAAGTCTTCTCTAGCCAAGAAGATATTCTTATATCTGCTTAAAACTACAGCCGACCAAAAGAAGCCCTCTTACTACAGCAACAGATAAAATGTCAGGGTCTATATGCAAGTCAGAATGGTCACATTGCAGGGATTCATACAATAACTAGATCAACAGAGGTATGATGAGTGAGCTTTCTGTGGTTGAGACAAAAAATTCATGTACTTTAAGGACTAACATTTGCACTATTGTAGGGAAGGAGGGTGAGAAGTTTCTGCAATGAGCATCAACAGGCCTAGTATTGGCAAATGGTCATCTGGTAAGACTAGAAAATAATTCAATACACAGAAAATGAAGTGTAGCTACAAGATGATGAAGAAACACATGATAATGGAAGAGGAGGGTACAGGGATTATCTCTGAAGACAATAATTGAGAATGCAATGCAAAATATCCAGGGAGGAATGGTGACCTTGGGTGTGGTACAGCAGAAATTGATAGTGAAGAGGTCCTATTCAAGAGGTGGGGCTAGGGAAGCAGCACCCAAATGCCCAAGGGCCATGTTTGGCACAAAAGTTAATGGGTCTAAGACAATAGCATTAAATTTTGCTCTCATCAATTAGTATGGCTGGAACTTTCTTTTATTTTCTGATGTTCTAAATTTTCTGCTTTGGTGTTCAGGCCTAGCTTAAAAATTTGGCTGGACTGAGCCTGAAGAAAATGCATTAGTGACTCAAGCTGGGCATGACTGACATCAGGTATGTTTGTTTTATTTGTACTGTAACAGATGAGGACAGAGAGGGCTCACAAGCTACAGGGTCAAGTATGGCAAGTATGTATAGAAACATCTGAACACATGCAAAAATAACATTATCATTCAAAAAATACATATATTCAGACTCATATTTATATCCACATTCAAGAGTCAACATGCAATCATTTTTAAGTGACTGCTTATCCTTACTTTCCCTTAATTTATTTAAAAAGGTAATACTTATGTATAGCCTGTATTTATGGCTTAAAATAAAGGGCAATTAAATAAATGCAAAGATAAGTTTTGAACAGGTCTTTTGCCTATGGTCTCTTTCTCTTCCCAAAACTTGTTAATGCTAGATTTCAAAGGCCAAATCTTTAGGAATTACTCTGAAGCACTAGGTCCTACCTGCAGCCTTTTAAGCTTTTTAGCCTAAAGAGGATTCATTCTCTTTTCTTGGAAATAAATGTGAACTGTCAATCAAATACCACTAATAAACATTTCTAATTAATGTTTGAGGTGAGGGGATATTTTCCCCTTAGGCATGCTGCCTTTTATCTTGGTCAGTGGCTTTGTTGTGTGTAAGAAAATATTATTTGTGCATTCATAAAGCATAGGTTGAGTTAAAGGACAATGCTTCATTTTTCCTTTTGTCAAACCGGAGGAAGGTGCCAATAATACTGAAGAGTTTTTCTTTTTCTCATGATTTTAGGTAAGTACATTATAAGTAGACAAATCAGACACAGATTCAGCTCTCAATTTCACTATAATGGGATGAAAATACCTGTCCCAATCAAATGCCTAAGGCCAAACCATGAGTTGCAAAGTCTGAATTTCGTTCCTTCCATTTCCTACTTTAGTGCCCCATCATTTTTTAAACCATAAAATGATATTACAGTACCTACCTTTCAGAGATACTGTTAAGATTAAAGCAAATAAAATAACCATTGTGGTGATTGGTGGAAGAAATATTATCTGATTCCAAAGCCAAATGAGAAATAAGATACGGACTTAAGGCAAATGAAGATAAAAATACCACCAGCTTTATTACAGATAATGCTGAAGTCAAGGATATGACTTTGATATGCAGACAAATGCTCTTAATAGTCCCCCTCCCAACTCTCTACTCTTTGAGATGGCTTACCTTAAGGAGTGTTTTGGTCTGCAGAGCAGAAAATCTTAGCCAGAATGTCCTCTTAGTTCTATGGAATTGAAAAACATGGAGCAATGTTTCAATTCAGATAACTCACTCCTCCCCGCATTGGTAAGATTGTTAGATTTAGCATATAAAAATACAGAACAGACTCAAATTTGAATTTCAGATAAACAATGAATAACTTTTTTAAAAAATCCAAGTTCCAGCCAAGATGGAGGTGTAGGTAGAAACCCTTCACTTCCTTGCACAACCAAAAGGAGGATAATAACAAATCTCAAATCAATAAATGACCAGAAGTTCCAGAAAATCAAATTGCATGGAACTCCAGCAACCAAGGAATTAAAGAAAAAATCAACCAGAATAATCAAACCAGTAAGGTGGTAGATCACCTGGGACCAACTCAGAAAAACTGTGGTGAGGCAGGGGACCTGGTGGGAGGGGCTGGCTGAAGGGAAAACTGAGACTCAGAGTTGACTGTGGACTACAGCGGTTGCTACAGTGGCAGAAACTCCCAGTCTCACACAAGAGTCTCCATTGGAATGTGCACTAGAGGCAGGCAAGCTGCATTGTTCCCTCTCTGTCCCCTCCACCACAGGTGCAGCAAAAAGGATTTCCCTGCCCAGGTGAATAACTAAAGCCCCACCCCCTTACAACTTATCCAGGGCATCAAGACAAAGAAATATGGCCCAAATGAAAGAACAGACAAAAACTTCAGAAAGAGAGCTAAGCAATGAGTAGTTAGCCAACCTATCTCATGGAGAGACCCTGGTAATCAAAATGCTCACAGAACTGATTGAGCTTTGTCAAAAAATGAAAAAACAAATCAAAGATAACCAAAGTGAAATAAAGCAAAATATTCAGGAGACAAACAGTGACAGGAAGGAAACCAGGAGTCAAAGCAATGACTTCAAATAAAAAAAATAAACATCCAACCAAAACAAAATGAAGAAACAAGAATTCAGAAAAGTGAAGAGAGTCCTATAAACCTCTGAGACAACCTGAGACATTGCAATTATCAGAATTTTAGGGGTACCAGAAGGAGAACAACAGCAAGAAACTGAAAACTTACTTGAACAAATAATGAAGGAGAACTTCCCCAATCTGGTGAAGGAAATAGATTTTCAGGAAGTCCAGGAAGCTCAGAGAGTCCCAAAGAAACTGGACCCAAAAAGGAACATAGCAAGGCACGTCATCATTAAGTTACCCAAGATTAAGTATAAAGAGAGAATCCTAAAAGAAACAAGAGGAAAGGAGTTACCTACAAAGGAGTGCCCATAAGGCTATCAGCTGATTTCTCAAAAGAAACCTTGCAGGCAAGAAGGGGCTGGAAAGAAGTATTTGAAGTCATGAAAGGCAAGGACCTACATCCAAGATTACTCTATCCAGTGAAGCTTTCATTTAGAATAGAAGGGCAGATAAAGTGCTTCCCAGATAAGCTCAAGTTAAAGGAGTTCATCACCAAGCCCCTATTATATGAAATATTAAACGGACTCATCTAAGAAAAAGAAGATCACAAGATGGAGTCATAGATGGACACATTCTGCCTCCTTGCACAACCAAAAGTAAGGACAACAAAGACTTAGCAACAAGAGAACAACAAGAACTGATAGAAAATTGAACTGTTGGGAAGTCCGACAACCATTCATCCAGACCGGTAAGAGGGGTGGAGTCGTGGTAGGAAAAAGTGGAGGTTGGAGGACATGGGCACGCAGGCAGTGGCTGACAGATCCCAGGCTTACAGGCTGGGGCTAGCAAACCCCAGGAGTACAGGTGGCGGCTAGCAGACCCGAGGCACAGGGAGGCAATGGGCAGACCCAGTGAGACCCCGCAAGGTGGCTGGCTAACCAAGCAGTCCCACATTTGTGCGCAGATAATCCAGGCAAAGGGGACGCGGCAGAAAGGACTAGAATCTGAGAGAGAGTGGAGCAAGCACCATTGTTCCTTTTTGGACCCCCCTCCCCACATAAAGCGTCACAACCCAGCAACTGGGCTGCCCCACCCTGGGGAAGGCCTAAGGCTCTGCCCCTCACTATGTAACAGCCAGGACCAGACCAAAAAATAAATAAACAAACAAAAAACAAAACAAACAAACAAAAAACCCCGGCTCAAACAGGAGAACAGACCAAAGCCCCAGATCCAATTCATCTAAGCAACCAAGAGATAGCCAATCTATCAGATACACAGTTCAAAGCACTGGTGATCAGGATGCTCACAGAATTGGTTGATTTTGGTTGCAAATTACTTGAACAAATGACGGCTACAATAAGTGAAATGAAGAAAAACGCACAGGGAACCAATAGTGATGGGAGGAAAACTGGGACTCAAATCAATGGAGTGGACCAGAAGGAAGAAACAAGCAAACAAACAGAAAAGAATGAAGAAACAAGAATTCAAAAAAATGAGGAGAGGCTTAGGAACCTCCAGGACATCTTTAAATGTCCCAACATCCAAATTATAGGGGTACCAGAAGGGGAAGAGGAAGAGCAACAAATGGAAAACTTATTTGAACAAATAATAAAGGAGAACTGCCCCAATCTGGCAAAGGAAACAGACTTCCGGGAAGTCCAGGAAGCTCAGAGAGTCCGAAAGAAGTTGGACTCAAGGAGGAACACACCAAGGCACATCATCATTACATTAGCCAAGATTAAAATGAAGGAGAGAATTCTAGAAGCAGCAAGGGATAAGGGCACAATCCCCTACAAAGGAGTTCCCATCAGACTGTCAGGTGATTTCTCAAAAGAGACCTTCCAGGCAAGAAGGGGCTGGAAAGAGGTATTCCAAGTCATGAAAGTCAAGGACCTACATCCAAGATTGCTCTACCCAGGGAAGCTTTCATTTAGAATGGAAGGGCAGATAAAGTGCTTCTCCGATAAGGTCAAGTTAAAGGAGTTCATCATCACCAAGTCCTTATTATATGAAATGTTAAGGGACTTAGCTAAGAAAAAGAAGATAAAAAATAGGAACAGTAAAACGACAACAAACTCACCATTATTCACAGCTGAACCTAAAACAAAACAAACTAAGCAAACAACAAGAACAGGAACAGAAACACAGAAATGGAGATCACATGGGGGTTTATCAGTGGGGAAGTGGGAGAGGGAGAGGGGGGGAAGTTACAGCAAATAAGTAGTATAGACAGTGGGTAGAAAATAGGGGGAGGACAAGAATAGTGTGGGAAATGTAGAAGCTAAAGAACTTATGATACACGGACATGAACTAAGATGGGGGTATGTGGGTGGGACAGGTGTGCAGGGTGGAGGGGAATGATGAGGGAGAAATGGGACAACTGTAATAGCATAATCAATAAAATATATTTAACCCCCCAAAATGAAGATCAAAAATATGAACAGTAAAATGACAACAAACTCACAACTATCAGCAAATGAACCTAAAATAAAAGAAAAACAATGAAAACAAAAGCTAAGCAAACAACCAGAATAGGAACAGAATCAGAGAAAAGGGCATCATATGGAGGGATTTCAGTAGAGAGGAGGAAGGGAGGAATTTGGGGGAAAGGTACAGGGACGAAGCATAATTTGTAGGCATAAAATAGGTGGGGAGAGGTCAAAATGTTATAGGAAACTAAGTACTCAAAGAACTTAAATGTATAACCCATGGACATGAACTAAGAGGGGAGGAATGCTGGAGGGTTTTCAGGGCTGGGTGGAAGGAGGATAAAAGGGGAAATTTGAGAAAACTGCAATAGCATAACCAATAAAAATATTTAAAAATATAAATAAATAAACAGAAAATCCTCACTGAGGATGTTTTTTTATATTGATTTTAGAGAGAGAGGACAAGTGGGGTTCAGTGGGGGGAGAGGGAGAGAGAAAGAGAAACATTCATGTGAGAAGGAAACATCGATTGGTTGCCTCCTACAGTGCCCAACTGGGGATTGAACCTGTAACCTTTAGGTATATAGGACCATGCTCCAACCACCTGAGCCACCTGGCCAGGGCAAATAAATAAGTTTTAATATAATTGTGTCCCATGCAATGTTTAGGGCATACTTATACTACTAACGTTATCCATTATTTATCTGAAATTGAAATTGAATGGGGCATCCTGTATTTTACCTGGCAACCCTACCCATGGGATGAAAGTAAGAGTAGGAAGAGAATTCAGGAGTGTTGTTGTAGTAATAAGAAGGATTACCTACCTATAAGGCCATGGGAATGGAAGGTTCTCCTAATAGCCCGACAGTGTGGAGCACAGGGCAGAGCACACAGAATATGCCAAACACATGTGATTACTTTCCTCCATGCCTGTAAGACCCTCATGGTAAACTCATCCATACCAAGACACTTGTTTCTTATTGTGTTTCTATTATAGAATTTATCTTTACTTTAAGTGAGGTCTAGTAAGAGATCAATACTAACCTACAGAAATTCTTCTCTAATGATTGATTTTCGCCCTTGACTGCACATCAGAATGCTCTGGGGAACTTATTAAATACAGATACCCAGCCTCTCCCTCCCCAACTTTGATTCTTGGGTAGGATCTATCCATTTGTATTTTTAACAAGCTTCCCCAGAGAAGTTTAAAGCAATCTTTCTAACATATAAGTGCAGTTGCAGGGAGAAGGGAATGGGTATACTCAGGGAAAGATATATACTTCTACCCAACAAGATACCAGAGAAACTATTTTGCCATCACTTGGACCACTGGGTTAGAGATAATATTCAAGATCATGAACAGAAAGAAACACATCCTCCTTATTTTAGTAGCAATGGGCTTAGGCTCCAACAGTAAAATTATGAGTATTGAAATATTGGAGTAGAGGTCATTTTAATCAGGGGTTCCTTCCAGCACTCATCAACCACATTAAACACTAAAGGACTGGCTCTAAGTGCAGACCTGGGCAACCACACTGTCCACAGTGCAGATTACAGTCTATGTGGAAGGGCTAGAAGAGAAGCAAGTGAAGGGAGTAGGGATTTAGGAAGGAGTAGGGAGGAAGAATCATAGAAAACTTAACAGAGAAGGTGAGTTATCCTTCAGCTCTCAAAGGGTGAGTACAAATTTAGCTAGATGAGAGACAGAAAAAAAAGATAAATACATAGAAGCTAGCAGGCAAGAGACTAATATAGCCACAGAAAGGCTGAAACAGTTATATACAGTATGGAAACTTTTCAGAATAAGAAATAGATAGCTATAAGGAAGAAAGAAAAAAGACACACACAGTTACATCAGCAAAGATTTTGAGAAGACAGAGAAAGCAGAAAAGGCACAGAGAGGAACATGCAAATCCCTGTTACAAATTTGGTTACAATAACCCATACTGTAGAACTTCAGTGCTGTTTTAACATGGCATCGTGCTGAAAAAAAAAAAAAAAAAAACCCACCAAATATACATGTGTTATACACTCTCTGAAGACTATCTCATGGCTGTGGGGAAGCTGAATGTGTAGGAAATGAACACCACATTTGCTTCTTCTTTATGACATTTACTACACACAAATGGCTGCTTTTCAGGGGAAATACTTATTATAATTCTAAAACTAGGCAGTCCATCATTGGTATATTTAATAATTAAGGGTAGAATCATAATACAGTATTGAGAAGCAAGGCAGCCTTTCTTCCTGAACTGAATCTAAAGGTAGAATCTCAAATTGTTGCCATTACAGTTCTCCAGAACTATTGTACCATGTGTCCCTCTCCTCTCCATTTTGTGTTATTATTTGAATTTATTTTCTTGCTTTTTTATGAAACTTTTGGAAAACCTTTGCAGCTGATGAGCCCAACCACTAAGTGTAGGTGATTTGGCTTCTGTTCTGGGAGATGTTGTTGAGCACACCAGCTTCCTGGAAGATACACAGTACTGGAAGATCAATTTTGCTTCATGGTGTTTAATATCACCTCCAGGTCTTTCCCTTCTGTTTCTTGTTCCTCATCCTTTTGAATCATACATTCAAATAGCCACATGTGTGAACATTCAAAGGAACACTTCTCAGCATGTCTTTGTAAAGGTACAGAAGACAATATGGCATTACACATGCTCAATATGCAATTTTGAATTCTGTAGAACTTTGTTGTTACAAACTCAAATAACTTCAGATAAAGGAAATGTATGTTGCTCAGTCAGAAATGTGTAGCTGCCAAGTTTGATTCCTCTTCTATATCCTAACCATTTTAAGCATCTATTTTCCAACCCAAGGGGGGTTTTTTGTTTTCTTTTCTTTCCATTTTGAGTGTAGAAAGTAAGCAGCAGGTGAGGAATTACTATATCTGGGGAAAGGTAGTGGAAGAGCTCTCTTTGAAAAGCGTGTATTAGCTATAGACATAAAGCAAGGATGGAAATGGACTGGGTGATAGCTGGTATATACATGAGAGCTTAATGGAAGTAAAAGAATAAGCAAGCAAGGAGGGCTTGCCCCTCTTACCCACTCTCCTGACTCGGAGGAAGTGGTGACTCTATTTGTGTATGTAGATTGGTATTAAGAATGCCCTAACTACAAAGAGTCTCCTGCTGTTTTCCTGTTACAAAACAAAATTTTCATTCCAGAAGAGCACAAGCAATTCTAAAAATTAGCAGACCTTTTCCAAAGGCTCCTAGTAGCTTATAGTTTATACTGCAATGACATTAGCATCTACAATTACTGTTTTTGATGATTATTGAACTCATCATTGATTTTTCTTCCACTGTTACAGCTGGTGTCCTTATGCTGTTATAGAGGCACTGACCAGTGCCCTTCATCCCTTACTCATGATATAATTACACCACGTGTATTCTCATTCTGCTGTCCTTGATTCTGGAGGAGTGTCTTTTCCGTCCTCTGGCCATAGCATTTTCAAATGTCCTCAGGTTTCCTGAATAATCAATTATCACAATTACTCTGTATCCCCAATCCAAACTTGCTCCTTCAAGTTTATAGTTTTCTAACTATTTAGAACAATTTCCTCCAGAAAGGACTATGAAGTATTTAAGTATTTTCTGTCATTTCTCATTGACTAGTAAGGACTCTTCCAAGATAACAAGTATGTAAATTTTTGTCTCCTACCTCCTTTCCTGTAATTCCTTCATACAATACATGAATCATTCACCAGATGTTTGTTGAGCACTTTTGCTAGGACTAGGGGTAAAATGATTAATAAGACATTTAAGGTTCTTTCTTTCACATAGGTTACAGTTTAACAGAAGAACAAGCAATTATATAAAAGTGTAATAAGTGTTATTCAAGGAAAAGCAGATTTTGCTGTAGGACCTAACAGCCCCCATGAGTAAATGGAACTTCAGATGAATCATGAAGGCATTGCTAAGAGGAAAAGAGGTGGGTTAGAGGCAAAGATTATTCCCAAATGGAAGGTATGAAAGTCAAGGAGTATGAGAGAACCTGGCAATTTTGAAAACACTAAAAAAAAAAACAACTTAAGCATAACTGGAATATATAGCAAAAAGAACAGTGGGGTGAGAGATCAGTCTGGGTAGATAAAAAATTCTAGATGATGGGAAACCTTGTAATGCATTCTAAAAACTTGAGACTTTATCATTCAGTAACAGGAAGCTGTGTATGGAATATAAACAAGAGAGTAACATGATCAGGTTTAAAATTGGGAAAGACTTCTCTTACTGTATACTTTGGCAGAATCAATTGGAAAGGGGTAAGGAAGGGTGAACTGAAAGAGTTAAGAGTCTGTTGTAAGAGGCAGGCTACAGGTGTTGGTGGCCTGAGCTATGGTAGTGGCATGGGGATAGAGAAGACTGGGCAGATTTGAGAGGTACAATATATTCACCTAAAATATAGAAAAACAGGAAAAAGAAGGAATCAAGGATGGCATCTGGTTTCTAGTTTATATAACTTACTCAGGGACAGTGGTGATGTAAGTTATTAGGGCAGAAGATGCAAAACAAGTGGTTGGTTTGGGAAGAAAGATGATTTCAATATTAGACTGTGGAGTTTGAGATATTAAGACATCCAAGTGGAGATGCAAATTAGACAGTCAGATAAAAGGAACTGAAGCACAAAAGAGAGGTCAGGCATGAACTATATTTGTGAAATATGTGAGTATCCAAGCTAGCCCACGAGGAGCATGGTCAGAAAAAAAGGCCAAGACCTAGAATATAGCTTTTAGGAATGCCAGCCTTTAAAGACTGGGAAAAGGGAGAGAAGCTTGAAAAAAGCCTGGGAAGCAATGGTCAGATAAGTAGAAACAACATGAGTAGAGAGCAGTGTAACAGAAACCAACAGAGAACTTCAAGGAGGAAGGTCAAATGTCAAATGCTGGTGGGAGATAAACCAGATAGAACAAGACTAAAGGGAGTGCTTGGATTTTTTGACACACAGGACACTGACTACCTTAGCACATCCTCAATGGTGTCATGATGATTGGGTGAGTGTTGGCGTTGGTTCAATGGGTTGGAAGGAAAAACAAAATGTGGTGCATTGAGAAGTGACTAGGAGGCAGGCAGAGACAGGGAATCTAGAATAGACCATACTTCTGAGGAATTTGGCTGAAAAGGGGGGAGAAAAGTAGAATGGTGCCAAGAAGGGTAAATAGACTCCAGAGAAATATTTTGTTGTTGCTACTGCTGAGTGCCTCTCCAGTCAAAATGATGTTCTGATTTTTCCTCATTGACTAAGGCGTGAAACTGATACAAATTCCTTCTCTTATGGAAAATGAATCCTAGGGCAACACAGGAAGAAAACAGATTTTGACACATTTTAAAATTCAAGAGTCTTTGTCCCTAATTTCCCAGAAGACACTCAGTCCTGAAACACCTTGTTCACCTCCTCCATGGGACCAAGGGACCTGGCTGTAAACAGTAATTTTGGTAATATGACTTGCATTCTCAGAGTTCCTGTGGTGAGCAGAGATGAGACCCCTACCAAAACTCTTACAACACTATTCTTTTAGAGATATTCCTAACAATCTCCTTTCTTCTACTGAGAGACAAAACACAAACATTGTTGCTGTGGCTAGTATTCACATTTTCCAGGAAGATAAAAACACATTTTGCTTTTATTCCTGTATTATCTTAAGTTTTACTTCTCCAAGCAGGAATTCACAGTCAACATTTATTCCAGGTCACAGTCAATGATTAGAAATCAAAATATCTACCTCCATTCCAGAGACCTGTAAAGGTTAGTTTTCCTTGTCAAAATCCTAATTAAAAATAGAGTGAATTTCCCAACTTTTTGAGTTAGGAAAACACAAACATGTTTCTCATCAGCATATTATCTCTCCTCTGATCTATCAATCTTAAGACATTTTCCATCATTTATATTCTAACCAGGCATAGCAATTAGCCCTCCATAAAGGTCTGAAAATGGCCAAATTTCAGACTTTCATGGGTTTAGAATTTAATTGTGATTATTTTTTTTACTAAATTTACTGTTATTTTTATTGCACTGAATACACATTTTAAAAAATTATTGTTGTTTGAGTACAGTTTTCTGACTATTACCTCACTTCTCAGCCCCACCCTAGCCATATCCACCTCTCTCCCCTGATTTTACACCCCCTTGGATTTGTCCATGTCTCCTTTATAGTTGTTCCTGAAAATCCTTCACAATTTTTCCTGCATTATCCCCTCCAACCTCCCCTCTGGTTACTGTGCAATTGTTCTTAATTTCAATGTCTCTGGTTATATTTTGCTTGTTTGTTTGTTTTGTTGATTACATTCCACTTAAAGGTGAAATCACATGTTTTTTATCTTTCACCACCAAGCTTATTTCACTTAGCATAATACGCTCCAATTTTATCCATGCTGTCACAAAGGGTAGGAGCTGCTTCTTTCTTTCATCTGTATAGTATTCCAGTGTGTAAATGTACCATAGTTTTTTGATGCACTCAGTTACTGATGGGCACTTAGTTTGCTTCTACCACTTGGCTATTGTAAATCATGCTGCTATGAACATAGGGGTGCATAGGTTCTTTTGGATTGGTGTTTCAGGGTTCTGAGGGTATAATCCCAGCAGTGGAATTGCTGGGTCAAAAGGCAGTTCCAATTTTACTTTAATGAGAAAATTTCCCTACTGTTTTCCATAGTAGCTGTACCAGTCTGCAATCCCACCAACAGTGCACTAGGGATCCCTTTTCTCCACAACCTCTTCAACACTTGTTGTTTGTAGCTTTGAGTATGACAGCTATTCTGACTGGTATGATGTGGTATCTCCTTGTGGTTTTAATTTGCATCAGTCTGATGGCTAAAATTGTGGAACATCTTTTCATAAGTCTTGGACCCTCTGTATGTCCTCCTTGGAGAAGTGTCTGTTCAAGTCCTTTGCCCATTTTTTTAATTGGGTTGTTTACCATCCTGTTGGGGATTCGTGGGAGTTCCTTATATATTTTAGAGATCAAACCTTTCTCCAAGGTATCATTGGAAAGTAAGTTTTCCCATATATTTGGTTCTCTTTTCATTTTAATGCTATTTTCTTTTTTTTAATATACTGTATTGATTATGCTATTACAGTTGACCCATTTCTCCCTTATCATTCCCCTACACCCCCACCCACCCACATTCCCCCCCCTTAGCTCATGTCCATGTGCCATAAGTTCTTTAGCTTCTAAATTTCCCACACTATTCTTGCCCTCCCCTTATTTCCTACACACCATCTATGCTGCTTATTCTCTGTACCTTTTCCCCTCTCTCCTCCTCCCACTCCCCTGTTGCTAAACCTCCATGTGATGTCCATTTCTGTGTTTCTGTTCCTGTTCTTGTTGTTTGCTTAGATTGCTTTTGTATTAGGTGTGGTTGTTAATATCTGTGGGTTTGCTGCTTTTTTACTGTCCTATTTTTTATCTTCTTTTTCTTAGATAAGTCCCTTTAACATTTCATATAATAAGGGCTTGGTGATGATGAACTCCTTTAACTTGACCTTATCTGAGAGGCACTTTTTGTGCCCTTCTATTCTAAATGACAGCTTTGCTGGATAGAGCAATCTTGGATGTAGGTCCTTGACTTTCATGACTTGGAATACTTCTTTCCAGCCCCTTCTGGCCTGGAAGGTCTCTTTTGAGAAATTGGCTGACAGTCTTATGGGAACTCCTTTGTAAGTGACTGTCCCCTTATCCCTTGCTGCTTCTAGAATTTTCTCCTTCATTTTAATCTTGGCTGATGTAATTATGATGTGCCTTGGTGTGTTCCTTCTTGGGTCCAATTTCTTTGGGACTCTCTGAGCTTCCTGGACTTCCTGGAGGTCTAGTTCCTTCACCAGATTGGGGAAGTTCTCCATTATTATTTGTTCAAATAAGTTTTCCACTTGTTGCTCTTCCTCTTCCCCTTCTGGTACCCCTATAATTAGGATGTTGGGACATTTAAAGATGTCCTGGAGGTTCCTAAGCCTCTCCTCATTTTTTTGAATTCTTGTTTCTTCATTCTGTTCTGGTTAAATGTTTCTTTCTTCCTTCTGGTCCACACCATTGATCTGAGTCCCAGTTTCCTTCCCATCTCTGTCGGTTCCCTATATATTTTCCTTTATTTCACCTGTCATAGCCTTCATTTTTCCCTCTAATTTGCAACCATATTCAACCAATTCTGTGAGCATCTTGATTACTAGTGTTTTGGACTGTGCATCTGATAGTTTGGCTACCTCTTTGTCACTTAGTTCTATTTTTTCTGGAGCTTCAATCAGTTCTTTCATTTGGGCCACTTTTTTTTTGTCTCAGCATGCCTGTTACAACGTAGTATGGGGTAACCCACATTGCTGTGTTGTGACGCTGTATGTGGGGGAAGGATCTGAGAGGGAAAAATGCTGCTTTTCTGCTCTCTGCTGGTTTTCAATCACTTCCCCTACTACCCATAAGCAAGCTGGATCCTTCTGGTGCTGATTCCTGCATGGGTGGGTTTGTGTGCATTCTAGGACCCTTGGGCCTCTCCAATGAACTCTCCTGTGAGGCTGGGAGTTTTTCCCACTGCTGCCTCAACCTGCACAGGTGTTTTCAGTCAGAGGCTTTGAGGCTTTATCTCCCCAGGCTGGAACCATGGGTTGCATGGTTTGTCTCCCTCCTCTGTTTTTCCTCCCAGTTTATCTGCAAGCAAATAGAGCACTGCCCTGTCTGCCAGCTGCTACCTTGCTGCAAATCTTCTCCACCTGGCTGCCAGTCTCTTCCCCTCCTGCTGGTCTGGATGAATGTTTCTTCTTTAACTCCTTGGTTGTGAGACTTCCATACAGTTTGATTTTCTGTCAGTTCTGCTTGCTTTTAAATTTGTTGTTGTGCTAGGAGGCAGAGTGTGTCTACCTATGCCTCCATCTTGGCCAGAGTCCAGAAGACTCTATTTTAAATATAGTCCAAAATGTGTGTATATCATCCACTGTGCCCCTGCGTATTGGTAGAATCTACTTAGGATAAAAAGTGGCCTTGAAAAGTTATTCTGTGATTATTACACTGATATCTTCTCTGCCCTTGGTTCCTGGGTTGACTCTGAATCATAAAGAAAAAGCTCAAGGAGTCAAAATACAAATGTTTTGAGTAATGCACTGAAAACTCATGTATTCCTTCACAGAAGCTATCAGAATTTTGGATTTAGACTGCAGTCAAATTTAGCGGGTCGGTTCCTCCACCTATATTCCAGGTGCCTATTTGCTTGTGGCTATCAAGTTGAGCTCAGAGAACAAACTTCTGGCAGGTAGTTAGTTAATATTTCCAGAAGATTTCCTACTATGGTCATGAGAAAAATTGTTATTAACTGAAGACAAAGAGAAAAACTTTCAGACAATTGTTTTTCAGATTTGTGACAAAACCAAAGGGAAGCTTGCAGGGTGGTGCCCTTATAGGACTTTTATAAAAACCTGACTTGGTGTGGAAAGTAATGTCCATCTGTACACTCAGATAGCAGGAAGAAGGCAATTAGACAGAGACCTGTGTTTCTTGAGAGGGGCAACAGCATATAAAATCAGATCCTTCACAGATGTCACACTCTGAACAGAAGCAGCTTGGAATATATCAGCCTCTGTCTCTAGACTCTCCTGAAACATTAACTAGAAATTGACCTTCCCAGTTTTGTGATTCTAGATGCAACAAAGAGAAAACTCACTATACACCATTTGTCACTTCAGACAGCTGACAGACATTTTGCCAGTGTCAAACTATTTCACTATTTCTCTACTTGTGCAAACTGGATCAAGTAGGCATTTCAGAAGGTGGTAAATGAGGGGCCTCTAATCTTTGCCTAGAGGCATTCTATGGATGAATAATTCATCTGAGTGAACAGTCTCCATTGTCTGTATATGTTGTTGCTCTACTCCTGACATTAAGATGTGATTGTGCGGGAAGCACTGGGCTATAATCTAATTTCTATAGATAATCAGAAATGTCTAAACCCTTTCTATTGACTGGTAAGTGTTCATTATGTGCTTTATTGGGGTTGTAATACCGTGGAGCATGATTTAAAATGAAATGTAGTATATTATATGGTGAGAAAGGAACTATCCAAAACAAATTTTACTATAAGTATTTGGTGCAAACATGACATCAGGTTATATTAAAAACACAGTTTTGCATTTAAAAATAACAACATTAGCAAGTATATCATTTCAATTATGAGGAATCTTAGAAAAATTAACAGTGCACTACATTCCAACAGGATTTTTGGAACGGGCATGCCTTGTATTAGTCATCTTATAGGTTCCTTTTGGATAACAGGATCAAAACTAATGTGTTATTTGTCCTTGGTGAGTGTAGCAGAAATAGAACCTGTAACAGAAAGATTAATAACTTGACAGGTATCCCATTTGTTACAAAATCTTTTTGTTTCTTATCTATAGGAGACTGTTCTGTGTGGCATGGGAAATGTAGCCCAGCTCCCACTTGGAAAGGCCCGTGGAAAGTGAGGTCCAGCACACAGGATCCATGCTCACGGAAAGGTTCTCCTGTGGGGAATCAGGACTGCATTATGCCTAGGCCACTTTGAGACTTGCTTTTGCTAAAACTCCATCACCCTGAATTGAGGCAGCAAATGTTTACTGCATATCTTTAAAGTAACTTCCTAAAACCTATGCTAAACCTTCCAAGGATGAGTGTAACCAGTTCAACCACTTTTCCCTTTACATTTGCAAATATCTTTCTTCTGTGATATAATTAGCAACATCCTCTCCTTTGTTTCTTTTTTAAAAGGTAACCACCTAAAATGAACCTATGCATACTAAATGAGGACCATCCTCAATGTAATGTGCCCAGAAAAGCAATAAAATCCTGTGCAGTCAAGGGACAGGACTGGCCCTCTCTCTCACTTAGAGAGCGTCCATGCCATCCCTTTTTCTCCACAAGGCTTCTGTAGTCTGTGGAATTTGTCTTGTCTCATCCATAATGCTGCAGATACTGTGGGCCAGTGTCTGCATCACTTGTCCACTTCTTAGAACTTTACCATAGATCCATAACCATCTTACCACCAGCAGAACATTTTGCTGTGATTACAGTGGTTTAACACCCATGAAGAAGAGGGTACCTTTTTGTTTTTATTTTACTCATTCTGGGTCGGAACAAAAGAGGGTGACTGTGCTAGTGAACACAGAGTAATGCTTACCAAGGGGGAAGAGACCATGTGAGTTATTATGGTCAGGAAGAAAATGGCTTCAAAGAGCTCTGCTGCTGCTAGCAGATTCACCTGCAGTACTGGCAATCTCAGGTCGGTCAACTGGGGATTTCACAGTGAGAAATAGCATTACACCAAAATAGGAGAAGTAGCTGAGGCTTTAACTGGAATGGTACAGCTGAAATAAACTAAAAACAGCCAGAATGTATAAAACACTATTTTGCCTCAGGTTTGTTATCATAACCATTTCATGAGACTCACCAGTGAGATCAAATTCTTCTTTATGGGCAGCTACTATTGGTCTTATCTGCCCTAACTGCTCCAGAAACCACAGATGGGTGTGTGGTCCACACTGTGGAGCACCTTATATTCAATAGTAAGCTTGGTGAACCCAGCAGGAGAGAGATCTTCTTTTGGTTCTCAGTTCTGCTACCTGTTTATTATGAGACAAAGGCCATGTGGCTAAGAGTATGAATGTTGCCATCAGACAGCCCTGGGTTCACATCCTAATTTGTCTGCTTCTTCTTGTGCAAGTTGCTTAGCTCCTCTACATGTCATTTTTCTCATCTGAATAATGTTAAAAACCCTCATAGGATTTGAGAAAGATTAAATTCTAAAGATTATAAAAATACTTAGCATAGTGACAAACACATCCTAGGAACTCAATAAATAGTAGATGTTTTCAAGAATGGAAAAGGATGTCTCTTCTATATCAACTGGGGTTAGTACTTGTAATGCAGGAGCTGCAAACTGGGGAGGTGCTTAAGTGTTCATGATATTCTGAAAAATCCACCCAGAGAACTAACAGATGTGGGTATGCCATTTATTACTCACATTACAGGGGTGTATACCAATGGCAGAAGATCAGTGTGAGAAAGACCACACCTCCCTGAGTCTGAGACTCATTTTAAGGAGTCTCAAACAAAGAAAGTATATGTCCCATGCATGACTCTAAACTAAATTACCTCAGTGTGTACGTGCAGAAAGAAAAGGTCAAGAAGCAATCAGAGGACAAGAAGCTGCTCCCAAAGAAGATAAGGAGGGTATTATGATCCATTCCCAAAACAGTCCACATTCCTTCTGGCCAGAAGCCATATGACCACCCCTCAGTCATGGGAGGGTGAAAGGCCATGTCAGTATTGACCCCACACTCCACCCCAACATTGCTCTTCCACCTCACATTCTTCATGTTAATTCTTCTGGTAGGGGACCTATGTGGGGAGCATGTTGGCACACTGGATCCATATGCCACATATATAGTAAAGGCTATACCCTAAAACTAATAGTGCAAGACAGAAGCCAAAGACACCCAGGAGGATGGAATGCCACTAAGAACCTAAAGAATTTCAAGTCATAAAGAGGTCAGAGGATATGGCTGATTTGTGATGGATTTTGGCTCCTAAGGTGGTTAATGCTTGGGGTACATTGTTGGCATTAGCAAGAATATATACAAACACTGTGTGCAGAATGGCACAGGTACTTCCTAGGGTAACAATGAGGAAGTCTAATGCCATTCTATTCTGTAGTACAACTTTCCTCATTTGAGTTACCTCATCAGGAATCAGAGCAATGGCATGCTTTGTGTGATTAAGGGCTATTGCAGTGTGATTTGCTAGAGTCTTAATGGCCTCATGGGTTAGAATAGTGCCTGCAGGGGTTACAAAAAGGGGTAGGTGTAGAACAACCAGTCAGAGCTCTTGACTCAATAACATGCCCAGAATCAGTCCCAATTCTGAGGGACATATGGAAGAGTATTCAATACTCATCCTGGAATATAAGATTCTCCCCAGGTGCAATGCCCAGTCTAATTATATGGAAAATAAGGCCAAACATATTTTCCACAGGCTCACAGGGATCCCCATGGGAGATAATGGGCCTGTTTCCTATTAGTAGACCATTACCAGTAGTTGGTAGTAGTCACTACTGTAATGTTTTTGCATAAGGCTGCCAGCATCCATTGCATGAGCTGAACAATTTCATTTGCAGTTCCATTCAATTGTGCATTCAATACATATGGGTATGGGCTGTCATACTTTCCCCTGTAATGCTTACAGGCACCCCACACCATCCCAAACTGCATACATGAGCTATGGCTTAATGCATTTAGTCTGCTCTCTCATGAGGGAAAATACCTTTTAACACATCTGTTTGAAGAGGGAATCAGAAGCCTTCCAGCCTTGCAGCCAGTCCCAGTGTGTCTGGTTTGTAGGGTGAATCTACTATGGCTGGCTGGCAGAGGCCATGGTCAGGAACTCTGGGCAGACCCAACAGTCTGAGCAGTTGTTGACAGTGGCCAGCATTCCTACCCATTGGGGAATGGTATTGCTTTGGCAGAATCCAACCAGAAAACCCCCAAAATTTGACAGAGAAGCCAGGTATACAATGTCAGAGTATATATTCTATGAAAACAGAAAGAATACAAAGGTTATCAAACAAAGTAAATCATAAACCAGTTTCTGAGTCTGCAAGAATGTCAGGTGAGATCAAGACATCCAAGATGGTGGAGAAGTGAGTAGAAATTACACTAACATCCTCCAAGGACCAATCTGGAATTACAACTAAATTGTGGAGAAATCACCCAGTATAGAAAACTATCCAATAGTGGGAAAGAAGCTCTATAACCATGGACAGACAGAAGAAATAGCTTCAATACAACATGACTGGTAGGGAGCACAGAGAAGACTAGAGAAGGCTGTCTGGGCTCCCTCAGGTGGCAGCTGAAGTGCCAGGGGGATATTTCTGTGGCTGGGGGGATCCCCTGGAGAAGTGTGGAGTCTAAACCCTACTGGGCTCCCTAGCTACAGTACCAGAGCCAGAAAGGAACCCAGATAATGTCCAGCTATGAAAAGCAGTGGCATTTCTCTCTGCCAGAAATGGACTACTGGAGATGCAGAGAGGCGTTTAAAGGGGTAAAGCATAAAGTTTTCATATCCAGCCACTTACCATGGGCTCCAGCAAAGGTGGGGAAGAGTAGACAAGAGACGCTTGAGGAGAGACTGGGGATGGTGGCTTTGGAGAGAGAACTGAGAGAGCAGCCATCAGGATCCCACTACTGAGTTATCCCCCACACTGCAGGAGCCATGTTGCTCAGGCAGAGCACTCCCCACTGAGTGGAATCAGTCTGAGGGGAAACAATAGCCCTGACCCCAGGAATTACTCTGCCCCAACCTGTGGTGCTTAAGCCTGAGTGCTGAATGCAGAGTGGCTACATTAATAACTGGAGTCAGTCACAGTTGGTAGATCTCTGGTAGCCTTGACAAGCTGACTAAGGCCAGACTGTGACAGCATCTGACATCACCAGACATGGATCCAGAAAGAAAAAACAGTGGCAAATACTTGATGCTACCAAGATGAAATACACCATGGTATTGTCCATGATTTGCAATATTTTCTTTCCTGCACAGTTTTTAAACATTTGTTTCTTGTCCTTCAATTTGTGCATATTAAGTCACTAGATTTTATAATTTCTTTCAATGCTCATATTTTGCTCCTCCCTTCTCTTACCCCATTTTACCTTATTCTTTCCTCTTATTATTTTTGTTTTAAATTTTGTTTTCTTCCCACTCTTACTATTTCTCCCCCGCTCAGCCTCTCAAACCAGTGTTCTTATCAATGACCATCTCATATTCCTTTTCTTGCTCTTAAAATACACGTGTTCTTTCTCCACTTTTATCAATCTTTTCTTCTGGTTGGTTATGGACAGGGTAGTTGTTGCATTTCTTTTAATTTTATCTCTAGGTCTTCACTATCATTGTATTTCAAATCTCACATTTTACTGTTCCTCTCTTCTACTCTATTCTGCCTTCATCCTATGCATTCTTTTTTGTCTCAAATTTTATATTTTCCTTATCTTAGCCTGTTTTTATCTTTTTATTTTTTTCTTCTTTCATTCTGCCCTTTCTTTTTTTCTCTTTAAGAAAAAAAAAGATATTTCTCTTAAGTTTTTCCTCTCCTAGCCTGTTTTTTGTTCCTCATTCTTAGTATTCCTTCTCCCCCTGTCATCTCAAAATCACTTCCTTTTTCTCTAAATGTCTCTTAAGCTTTTCTTTTTTTCCCCCCTCTTCTTCCCATCCCACCTATATCAATCTCAGCTCATTTGTTGTTGATAGTGCTGTTGTGGATCTTTCTCTACAATTTGGTTCCTATTTTTTTTAACTTATATAATTTTTTTTCCTTTTTCATTCTCTCTCCCATTCCATTTTTTTCTTTAAAATCCTGTTTAAATGTAATACTATATACTTCCCTTCTCTTATTCTATTCTACCTTCTTCATTCCCTTTTTTATTTATGATGTAAAATTTTGTTTTCACAATGCTCTGATTCCTTACACTTATTAGTGCTCTTCCTTCTCCCTCTCAAAATAATTTTTCTCCTTTCTTATAATAGTCTTTACACCCTTATTAATACTGGGAATTCATTTGTTGATAGTGTGATTATGGGTGGGTTATTTTTACCTGTGTGGGTTTGATTCCTGAGCTCTGTGGTTTTTTTGTGACAACACCTGGAAAACAGCATACAAGACATGGTGGGTGGAATGACATTCAGTCAGCCAGTTTTAGGGAAGGATCCACCAAAGAATGACCCAACAATGATCAAAACCCAATTACATCCAGAGACCCAATATAAACAGCATAAAGGGCACCCTAAGATCATCAAGTTCTGGAGATCAAGGAGACTGCACCACTGCATCCCACAGGTCTCCTACCATAGAACTTCACAATGCAAAGACAGGGATACAAGGAAGATTAATTTAAGAAGCAGAAGTAGATCTGCGAAGATGGCGGTGAGGTAGGTGGGAACTGAACCCATCTGCTTATGCACTCAACCAGGACACCTAGCTGATCTTCTGAAGAACAGAGTGAACAGCCAATGGAATCCCAGCTTATATGAAGTTTAGAAGTCAAAGATTGCAGAAGATGTTAAAAAACAGACAGTAAGGAGATTTTGTACACCAATGGGAAGGTCTCTGGACCCTGCACCAGGGACAACAGCTGCCACAGGAGTTTTGGAGGACAGCCAATCCAGTGACTGGAACTTTGTGGCTTCCTCTCCTCCCAAAGCAGGGAAGCCAGTCCTGTGCCAGGAGGGACCTGGATGCTTGAAGTTGCTGGGGGGATAAATATGCAGTGGAAGACACAGCAGGCAGCATTCCCCAGCTAGGACTTTGGTTGCCCACTGGGACAGGACCAGAAAAATTGGGGATCTGGGTGACACCTGGAGCTTGGAGAAGAGTTGTGCTGTGACTGACTGTGACCCAGATAGTCTCAAGAATGGTCAGAGAGTTGGGCTTTCTGAAAAGCTGGGTACTTATTAGAAAAGGCCACCCACAACCAAGGGGAATTTGCTCAAAAGAAAAAGGCTCACAGACACTATGCAAGGACTTTTCACATGCAGTGGCCAGGTCAGCAAAGAAGGAAGAGGAGGGGTGCAATTTGCTCCAAATCAGTGTGCCCCATGGGCTGACAAAAGGTGGGCAGCAGGGGCTTAAAGAGGTAACATTCCCCAGAGAGACTTAATTTAATAGGGGAACTAAACTGCCTTAAAGGGACTTTGTGTGAGCACAGTGCCCAGACCAGCAAAGAGGGAGGAGGAGAGGTGCAAGTTGCTCCCACTCAGTGCACCTCATGGACTAATCAATGGGTGGTACAATGAGGGGGATTAAAAGTGCCATCTCAGCACATATGAACAGTGGGGACCACACAGTGCTCTGAGGGTTTGGGCTCCAGGCAGGAAACCTGTGAATATTGTAGCCCAAACTGAGCCTGAATTCTCAAAAAACCACAAGAAAGGAAAAAAAAAACAGTCCAGTTCCCCTAGACCTGCAGCATCCAGGAAGAGCAGCAGAACCTGCTTGGCAGCTATAAAGTCAGGAGGAGGCTTGTATTTTTAAGAAGTGTGAGACTGTAAGTCCTGGAGCTGTGAAAGGACCAAAAACATATCCAGAAGGTGATCAGAAGGCTAATGCCAACAACTAAGAAAAATTTCACTTTGCTATCCTATAGAGCTTGCATTTTATTTTTTATTTTTATTGTTATTTTGTTAATTTTATTTTTTATTTTATTTTTTACTTCTTTTTTTTTCTGTTTAGTTTTCCTTATTTTGTTTGTTTGATTTTATTGTTTGACTGCTTATCTTTGTTATACCTTTCATATTGCATTTTATTTTTTCTTCTTTTACTTCACTCATATTCCAGTAACACACTGCTCTTGGTTTTTACTTTTTATTCTTTTTATTCAGATCATATATTTCTTGTCATATTATTGTTCCAAATCTAAACAGCACCCTTGCCTGGTCTTGGCCTATTTCACTATCTTCCTGAGCTTTATTACTGTTGTGGTTCCCTTTTTTCTGTCACACACTATGCCAAGTTTCTATCCCTTACTCTCACAATATCTCACCATGTAACCTCTCATAAGTGCTCAGGTATCTAAAATCAGCTCACATTTTTTTTCTCTCTAATAAGAGTCTCATCTTTTTTTTTTTACCTTTTATAAAAAATGGCTATTTGAGTGAAATATCATGGTTATTGCTGTACTTTTCCAAAGGATCTCCTAAATTAATTTTACTTGTTGTTATTTTAAATACCATAGAATAATTTCCTGCTGCCTTAACTATTATGCCTTTGCCTTGCCCCTGACCACATCCAAGATAAGATGGGAGTTGTAAGTACCAGTAGACCTGCTAGAGGATAGAACCCACCAACAAAGGAGCCACCAACAGGTAAAATCCAAGTACAACAAAAGAGCCCACAGAAATGGAAGAAACAGAAACCCCAAAACATCCAGACAAGGAAATCAAAGAAACCATACCACTCAGTACCACAGAACTCCTATTATAGAAGTTCACCATACAAAGACAGATAGCAAAGCAGAGCATTGGGAATCACAGAAACAAACAAAAAAGAGTTACCTAAAATGGTAGGACAAAGAAAAGACCTGTAATCAGAGATAATGGCAGACTCCCCACTAAAAGAGCTAAATGAAATGGAGGCAAGCAAAGCACCAGGAATAAAAGTCAATGGAAAAGTTGTAAACATGCTCAAGGAATTCATGGACAACTGCAAAGAACTGAGTAGGAACTAGAACAGTATGAGAAAGAAATAGAAACTATAAATAAGTATAAAGAAGAATACAATTTCTGAAATAAAAATAAACTAGAAGGATTTACAAGCAGGCTAGAAGAAGCAGAGGACTGACCTAGTGAGCTGGAAGAAAAGGTAGGAAGAAATACCTAGGTAGAGCAGCTGAATGAAAAAAAGACTAAAAAATATGAAGATAGCTTAATGGAATTGTAAGACAACATGAAACACAACAACATTCAAATCATAAGAATACCAGAAGGAGAAGAAAAGAAGCAAAGGTTAGAAACCCAGTTTGAAAAAATAGTGATGGAAATATTTTCAAACTTGGAGAGGGGAAAAGCCACACAAGTTCAGGAATCACAGAGGGTCCCAATCAAGGTGAAACCAAAGATGCCTACTCCAAGACACATCATAATTAAAATGCCAATTTTTAAATACAAACAGAGTATCTTAAAAGCAGCAAGGGAGAAACAAGAAGTAACATACAAGGGAGCTCTGATAAGGTTAGAAGCTGATTTCACAACAGAAACACAATAATCCAAAAAAGGAATGGCAAGAAATATTCCAAGTAATGAAAAGGAAAGGCCTGCAACTGAGAATACTCTATCCTGCAAGGCTCTCAATTAAAATGGAAGGCCAAATAAGGAGCTTCCCAAACAAAAGAAGGATGAAAGAGTACTTCTCCACCAAACTAGCACTGCAAGATATGATAAAGGCACTGCTAGAAGAAGAAAAAGTGTGAGAGAGAGGGACACAGGTACAAAGGGGGAAATGAATAGCACCTGTCAATAATAACCTTAAATATTTATGGATTAATCCCTCCAATGAAAAGACATAGGGTAGCTGAATGGATAAGAAAACATGACTCACACATATGCTGCCTAATAGAGATGCAGCTCAGAAAAAAAGACCTACACAGACTGAAAGCAAAGGGTTGGAAAATATATTCCAAGCAAATGCACAGGAAAAAAAAGAGCTAGAGTAGCAATACTTATATCAGACAACATAGACTTCAAAACAAAAGCCACAAAAAGATACACTTCATAATACTCAAGGGAAGAATCCACCAAGAAGACAAAAACATTATACACATACATGCACCCAAAATAGGAGCACCCAAATATATAAGGAAAATCTTGGAGGATTTCAAGAAAGATATAGGCAGCAACACACTTGCACTAGGGGGATTTAACACACCATTTAAATGAAAGGACAGATCTTCCAAACAAAATATCAAAAAGGATATTGTGTCATTGAACAATGCCCTAGATCAAATGGACTTAACTGATATATAAGAGCCTTTCATCACAAACGAGCAAAATACACATTCTTTTCAAATGCACATGGAATGTTTTCAAAGATAGACCACATGATAGGACAGAAAACAAGCCTCAACAAATTCAAAAAAAAAGTGAAATCATATCAAGCATTTTCTCAGACCACAAGGGATTGAAACTAGAAGCCAACCACAAAGAAAAAACACAAAAACACTAAAATTCATGGAGATTGAATAGCATGCTGTTAGACAATGAATGCATTTATAATATCAGGGAAGAAATCATAAAGTTTCCAGAAACAAATGAAAATGAACACACAACAGTCTAAATCTTGTGCGATACAGCAAAGGCAGTCCTGAGAGGGAAGTTCATAGCAACACAGGCCTATCTAAAAATGATAGAATATTTTCAAATAAACCACCAAACCCTACATCTACAAGAACTGGAGGAATAACAACAAACAAAGCCCAGAGCAAGTACAAGGAAAGAGATAACCACGATCAGAGCAGAATTAAACAACATAGAGACTAAAATAACCATTCAGAGGATCAACAAATCCAGGAGTGGGTTCTTTGAAAAGATAAACTAAATCACCAAGCCTTTAAGCAGACTCATAAAGAAAAAAAAGAGAGAAGACCCAAATAAATAATATTTGAAATGAAGGAGAGATTACAACTGATACCACAGAAATACAAAAGATTGTAAGAAATTACTAGAAAGAATTATGTGCCAAGAAATTTGAAAACCTAGGTGATATGAACACATTTCTAGAAAAATATAATCTACCTAAAACCAAAAAACACATCCAGCAATACATTAAAAAATCATACACCATGATCAAGTGGGATTCATCTCAGAGATGCAAGGATGGTACAATTTTGCAAATCAATAAAAGTGATACATCATGTAAACAAAATGAAAGACAAAAGTTGCATACTCATATCAATAGATGCAGAAAAAGCATTTAATAAGGAAAAGCATCCATTTATGATAAAAAATCTTGGCAAAGTAGTAGTAGAGGGAACATACTAAAGGTCATATATGAGAAACATAATAAAGGCCATATATGAGAAACCTACAGCCAACATCACACTCAACAGACAAAAACTAAAAGCTTTTCCCTTACAATCAGAAATAAGACAATGGTGTCTGCCTTAACCACATCTAGCTAACATAGCTTTGGAAGTTCTAGCCACAGCAATCGCACAATAAAAAGAAATAAAAGGCATCAAATTTGGAAAGGAAGAAGTAAACTGTCATTGTTTGGAGATAATATAATAGTGTATATAGAAAATCCTGTAGTCTCTACCAAATCACTACTTCACCTAATAAGTGAATTTGGCAAAACAACAGAATGCAAAATTAATATTCAGAAATTAAATGCATTTTTGTCCACCAACAACGGAACATCAGAAACAGAATTTAGGAAAAAATCCCATTTAATATAGCAACAAGAAAAATAAAGTACCTAGGAATAAACCCAACTAAAGAGTTAAAAGACCTGAACTCAGAAAATTGCAGAAGAAAGAAATTAAGCAATACACAAGTAACTGAAAATTTCATTAAAATATCCATACTACTCAAAGCAATTTATAGATTCAGTGCAATCCCTATTAAAATACCAATGACATATTTCACAGATATAAAAAAATACTTCAAAAATTTATATGGAACCATAAATTACCCTGAATAACCTCAGCAATTCTTAGAAAGAAGAACAAAGCAGGGAAGACTATAATACCTGATCTCCAGCTCTATTACAAGGCTACTGTAATCAAAACAGTCTGGTACTGGCATAAGAACCAACACATAGGTCATTGGAACATAATAGAGATCACAGAAATAAACCCATGTCACTACGTTCAATTAATATTTGACTATGTGGGCAGGAGCATATAATGGAGTAACAATAGCATCCTCAATGAAGTTGTTGGGAGATTTGGACAGGTAAATGCAGACAAATTAAACTAGACCACCAAATTACACCATACATAAAAATAAACTCAAGATGAACAAAAACTTAAATACAAGCTGTGACACCATAAAAGTCCTAGAGGAGAACATAGACAGGAAAATTTTAGATAACCCACACAGTGTGCAGGGGCTCTGCCCACAGGGCCCCCCCAGCCACCACAGATGAGAATATGTCTACCAAGACATGATCTGCTTGGGGAGGAAAGGTGGCCAATCTCTCAAAGGAGAAGGGCCAAGAGCCTCTTCCTCAATGGGCTTTTATTGGGTCATTTTGCATAGGAATACAGGCTCATTAATCATTATCCGGAGTAAGGATCAAATAATAGATAACATACAAAGAACTCTAAGAGCCTATTTTGAGTCAGGGTCAGATAGCAAAAGAGCAATAAAACTTTGAGGAACAAACTCACTTCTTGCTTGGACCCTTATTTAATTGAGAGCATTCTAAACAGAGCAGGTTTCACAGGATTTTACATATTCTTTCTTAAGCCTGATCACCCTAGGGAACTCGCCTTTTCTAGCACAGGGCTACACCCACCACCAGCATTGTTTCAGGCTTAAGGCATTGTTTCAGGCTTAAGTCAGGCACGGTAAGCAAGGCAGCCAAGAGATTAGGAGACAGAATGAGGACTCAGGCTATGTCGGGATAGCTGAGGGGCCAGGGTCCATCACCCCCTTTTGCTGTAGCCCCCCAAGTCCTTCTTTGGGGCCTCCACATAATTGTGCTTGTTTTAGATCATTCCCCCCTTGGGGAATCTTACCCATCATTGGCTAACCGATCAAACATTGGGGGCCAGTTATGGATGAAGTAAAAGGAGTAGAAGTGGGGCTCCTGCCAGGGAGATAAGCTTTGTCTCCTTAGTGGTTTATGGTCCAAAGCTCACCCACTCAGCCTTAGCCATGGAGGGGGTTACAGCTCCTGAAACCAGGCAGGGCAGTTCCCAACAAGACAGCAACATTTTCACCAATGTGTCCCCTAGAGCAAGGGATATAAAGGAAACAATAAACAAATGGGACTTTGTTAAAGTAAAATGCTTTGGCATGGCTAAAGAAAACATTAGCAAACTGAAAATGGAACCAACTAATGGGAAAATATCTTTGCCAATGATACTTTGGACAAGGGTTTGATTTCCAAAATATATAAAGTACTCACAGGACTCCACATTAGGAAGACAAGCAATCTAATGAAAAAAATGGGCAAAGGACTTGAACAGACAATCCTCTAAGGAGGACATACAGGGGGCCCAGAGACATATGAAAGCATGTTCAGCATTAATAGCCATCAGAGAGATGCAAATTAAAACCACAATGAGATACCACTTCACACCAGTCAGAATGCCCATCATTAACAAATCAACAGACAGCAAGTGTTGGTGAAGGTGTGGAGAATAGGGTACCCTAGTGCACTGTTGGTGGGAATGCAGACTGGTGCAGCCACTGTGGAAAATAGTATGGAATTTCCTCAAAAATCTAAAAATGGAACTGACTTTTTACCTGGTGATTTCTGTGTTGGGATTATAGCCTAAGAACCCTGAAACACCAATTCAAAAGAACCTGTGCATCTCAATGTTCATAGCAGCATTATTTACAATAGTGAAGTGCTGGAAGCAACCTAAGTGCCTATCAGTAAATGAGTGAATGCAAGAACTATGGTATATTTATACAATGGAATACTACACAGCTGAAATAAAGGAGCGCCTACCCTTTGCAACCACATGGATGGAACTGCAGAATATTATGCTAAGTGAAATAAGCCAGGTGGTGAAAGACAAATATCATATGATCTCAGCTATAAGTGGAACCCCATCAACAAAACAAACAAGCAACAAAATACAACCAGAGACATTGAAATTAAGAACAAACTGTTGGTGTACATTTTGGAGGCGGGAGATGGGTAACTGGGGAAAGAAGGGAAAGATCCAAGTCAAGGAACGTGTATAAAGGACCCATGGATTAGTACAATGGGCAGGCAGGATTGAATGGGGGAAGGGGGAAGGAGAGCGATGGGAAGAAAATGGGGACAATTGTGTTTGAACAACAATACAAAAATTAAGAAGGATGTCAGGTGAGAAGACTTCTAAATGCAAAGCTTTTGCTGGAATGAAATTAAACCTTGACAATCTGATAGATCCTTTTTTCTGTAGTTTAAATATTTCTGGTGATATCATCAGGTGCTCAGGTAAATTCTGTGTGGTTGACACTGCATCAGTAGTCTCAATAATTCCAAATCAAAGGATTCAGGTAAAATGAAACATTAGTTTCAAAGAACACTGAAAAATTTCAGGATCCAATCTATTTCATAGATAAAAAACAAAATTTTAGAAATAATTCATCAATTTAGATTACATTTTCTATGATTATGTATAATAGATTTTATCAAAACATAATTTCCCCTCTAAAATTACCCTCATTTTTATCACAGATCCCAATCATGACCAATCATTTACTATATTAAGTCCAGTTTCAATTTTGCCTGATTATTTGCATAAACACAATAGGAATAGAGATTGAGCATATAGGCTTTCTTAAATCCACTTTGCTGGAAGGTTACAAGGAGTTCCCAGACTGAGCTTTAATTAGCCCCTCAGGGGTTGGGAAGCCAAGCCACAGAGTTGCCATCATGCTTTCTCTATAGTACCTGCAGATTTGGGTGAGTTTCTGAAGTTCATGAGGTCTCCAAAATGTCTTCAGGATCTTCCCATGCCATCTTTCAGGAAGGTAATCTTTGCTCCTTACTTGGAAACACTGCCATGTACCATGTGACCAAGGAAGGTACCCAATCATTTCTTCAAGGGGCTTTTATTGGCCTCAAAGTTCATATTAATTTCTTATGACATTCTGATGACATCCAGAGTCCAAGAATGACTCCTTTGATCATCCATTCCAGAGAAAGACTCAACTGATGAAATCACAATTGGAAACTGACTTTACACATCTTGTTATGAAAAAAAATCAGATTGTTGTAGATCAATGCAAATTCTACAACAGGATGTAGAATTTATGCAAAAAATGTAGAATTTATGCAATATTTCTATTGAAAGAATAACAATCAATATTTAAGAGCTTCCAAATTCCAGATGGATCAGGTCCAGAGAAAATTATAAATGCCTTAATATTGCTTATGAAAGTATACTTTACCAAATTGCATTAAGAAACAGTTTTCTTATGTTTGAAAAACAAGTGATTGAAATTTGCAATGTTTTTAACAAAAAAGTCATCAAAACCACAATTATCTTCAGTTTATTGTGTCCCATAATTAATTTATCTTGAGCTTTATCATCTGAAAGCACATCTATATATTTAGTCATTTCACAGAGCTCCAGAAATCTTCACTCAGTTCCATTCTCAGAAACTTGCAATCCAGAACAAATCAGAGTCCTCTCCATGAACCCCTCCCAAGATATGATATATTTTTGCAAATGGGATAGTGAAGGAAGATGGCAGCACCATAGGAGGGAGCATATTCCACTTCCCCCTACTCAAGAGATTAAAACCTGGCCAACCTATGGAGGAACAGAGCAGTCAACCAGCGGAAATACAGCATATTTGAAAATAGGAGATCAAAGTTTGTAGCAGAGTACTTCAGAACAATAAGAACCCAGGGAAAAGTGCAGACACCAGGGCGGCTAAGGAACTGGCCTGGCATGTGCCAGGCCTGCCTCAGGACTCTAGGGAGGGTGCCTGTCAGCACGCGACAGCAGTCCAGATGGCTGTGGGACCGAAGGCGCCCATGTACAAATGGAGACAATTGCGCAACCAGAGACCTGTAGCCTTGTGCAAGCGGAGACAAGTAGGTGACTGGAAACATGTGGCCCTAGTGCATGAACGGAGATAATTGTATGACCAGAGACCTGAAGCAAACACTGGGAACCCAGAGAATGCCAGCAATCCATGGGAGAATCAGAGCCCACGCATGAGAACCCAGGGGGTGCGCACGATCCATGGGAAACCCAGAGCTCACTCCTGTGAAATTAGGGTGAGTGCACAGCGTTAGAGACCCGAGTTTACACCCATAAACTCAGGAAAGTGCGTGCTCCCCAGGAGGCTCAGAACATATGCCCGAGGCCCTGTGCAGAGAGGCACCAGGCTAGCCGTGGGAGGATTAGCCCAAAGATAACTGAGTGCTGAACAATGAGAAAAGTGATACTGTCACCCCTCAGCCTTTCCAGTCAGCAAGACCAGAAAAACAGGCTTGGCAAATGTGAAAACAACAAGAGTTGTTTTTTTCTGTTTTGTTTTGTCTGTTTTTTAAAATAATTTATTATTATTTTTGTTATTTTTATCTTTTTTACCCCTCAACTCCTTTTGTTGTTTTATTCTTTACCTCTTTCTTGTTTTATTCCTTCTTCCTTTCTTTACAATTTTATTTCTTTTTCCTTCCTCTTTTTTACTTTTCTTCTATTTTCACTTTTCTTCTTCTCTTCTCTTTTTAAATACCCACAAGTGAGACAAAAAAAATAATAATAATAATAAAATAAAACCTGAAACTATGAATAAACCAGAGTTGGTCCCAAGGAGGGGGCATTCCAACAGCTGAGATGGTGGAAGCTGTGATCGACAGGATACCCGAAGGAGATGCACCACTGAATCTCACAGGTATTCTAGCACAGAAGTTCATACCATAAACCCAGGGAGCCAGAACAGAGCAATTGAAGAAGCTCAGGTTAACAAGAAGAGTCTCACAAACAATGGGAAGACAAAGAAACAATTCCCAAATGAAAGGAAAGGAGGAAGCCCCAGAAAGAATGCTAAATGAAATGGAGGCAACTCAACTATCAGATTTTGAGTTCAAAGCAATGGTTGTCAGGAAACTGCAAGAGCTCTCAATGAGCTACCAGAAACTTCAGGGAAGCTACAATGAACTCACTGCAAACTATATCAACATAAAAAAGGAAATAGAAACTATCAACAAGGGCCAAGAGGAAATGAAGAATACAATTTCTGAACTGAAGAACACAGTAGAAGGAATGAAAAGCAGAATCGATGAAGCAGAAGATCGGATCAGAGAGTTGGAGGACACGGTAGAAAGAAACACCCAGAAAGAGCAAGAAAAGGAAATGAGGCTCAGAAACAATGCACAGGGATTAAGAGAAATGCAAGACGATATGAAATGTAATAATATCCATATAATAGGGATACCAGAAGAAGAGGAGCAAGGGATAGAAAACCTGTCTGAAAAGATAATGAAGGAAAACTTCCCTAATGTGATGAAAGAAAAAGTCACACAAATCCAGGAAACACAGAGAGTCCCAATCAAGAGGAACCCAAAGGGGCCCACTTCAAGACACATCATCATTAAAATGGCAAAATTCCAAGACAAAGGGAGAACCTTAAAGGCAGCAAGGGAGAAAAAGGAAGTAACATGCAAGGGAGCCCTGATTAGGTTAGCAGCTGATTTCTCAATGGAAACGCTCCAAGCCAGAAGAGAATGACAAGAAATATTCCAAGTAATGAGAACCAAAGGCCTGCAACCAAGACTACTCAGCAAGGCTTTTGATCAAGATAGAAGGCCAAATAAGTAGCTTCCCAGAAAAAAGAAGATGAAAAGAATACACCTCTACCAAACCAGTGCTGCAAGAAATACTAAAGGGACTGCTTCAAGGAAAGGAAGGAAAAGAGAGAGAGAGAGAGAGAGAGAGGAACACAGGCATGAAAATGGTAATGAATAAGTACCTATCAATAATAACCTTAAATGTAAATGGATTAAATACTCCAATCAAAAGACATAGAATAGCTGAATGGATAAGAAAGCATGACCCACACATATGCTGCCTACAAGAGACCCACCTCAGGACAAAAAGACCTACACAAACTCAAAGTGAAGGACTTGAAACAAATTTTCCAAGGAAATGGACAGGAAAGCAAAGCCGGGGTAGCAATACTCATATCAGACAAAATAGACTTCAAAAGAAGAGCCATAAGAGAGACCCAGAAGGTCACTTCATAATACTTAAGGGAAGAATCAACCAAGAAGATATAAACATTGTAAATGTATATGAATTCAACATAGGAGCACATAAATATATAAAGACAATCTTAGAGGACTTCAAGAAAGATATTGACAGCAACACAATTATAATAGGGGTTTTACCACCCCACTGTCAAAAATAGACAGATTTTACAAACAAAATATCAATAAAGATATTGTGCCATTGAACAACACTCTAGGTCAAATGGACTTAACTGATATATAGAGAGCCCTTTATCCCAAAGAAATGAAATACACATTTTTTTCAAATGAACATAGAACATTTCCAAAGATAGACCACATGATAGGACACAAAACAAGTCTCAACAAATTCAAGAAAATTGAAATCATATCAAGGATTTTCTCCAACCACAAGGTACTGAAACTAGAAACCAACCCCAAGGGGAAAAACCCAAAACCCTCAAAATCATGGAATTTAATAGCATGTTATTAAACAATGAATGGATCAAGAATGAAATTAGGAAGGAAATCAAAAAGTTTCTGGAAACAAACAAAAATGAACTCACAACGACCCAAAACTTATGGGACATAGCGAAGGCAGTGCTCAGAGGGAAGTTCATAGCAATACAGGTCTACCTAAAAAAGATAGACACATCTCAAACAAACAACTTAACCCTACATCTACAAGAACTTGAGGAACAAAAAACAAAGATAGCCCAGAGCAAGTAGAAGGAAGAAATAACCAAGATCAGAGCAGAATTAAATGACATAGAGACTAAAAGCACAATTCCAAGAATCAATGAATCCAGGAGCTGGTTCTTTGAAAAGATATACAAAATTGATAAGCCCTTAAGCAGGCTCATCAAGAAAAAAAGAGAGAGGTCCCAAATTAACCTAATCAGAAATTAAAGACAGATTACATCTGACACCACAGAAATGCAAAGGATTGTAAGAAATTAGTATGAAGGGCTGTACGCCAATAAATTTGAAAACCTAGGTGAAATGGACAAGTTTCTAGAAAAAATATTAAATTCCAAAAATCAATGAAGAAGAAGCAGAAAGCCTGAACAGACCAAAAACAGCAGATGAAATTGGAGCAGTAATAGAAAAACCTCCCAACACACAAAAGCCCGGGACCAGAAGGTTTCAAAGGAGAATTTCACAAAGCATTTAAGGAAGAGCTAACCCCTATCTTTCTCAGACTATTTGAAAAAATCCAAAATGGTGGAAGACTCCCAAACACTTTTTATGAAGCCAGCATCATGCTAATCCCTAAACCAGATAAAGACACAACAAAGAAAGAAAACTTCAGGCCAATACTGCTGATGAACAAAGATGCTAAAATCCTCAACAAAATATTGGTAAAGCACATCCCACAATACATTAAAAAGATCATACACCATGATCAAGTGGGATTCATCCCTGGGGTGCAAAGATGGTTCAACATTTGCAAATCAGTAAATGTAATATATCATATAAACCAAGGCAAAGACAAAAATCACACAACCATATCAATAGATCCGGAAAAAGCATTTGACAAGGTACAGCACCCATTTATGATAAAAACACTCAGCAACGTGGGAATAGAGGGAGCATTCCTCAACATAATCAAGGCCATATATGACAGACCTAGAGCCAACATCACACTCAACAGGCAAAAACTAAAATCTTTTCCACTAAGCTCAAGAACAAGACAAGTTTGTCCACTTTCACCACTTCTATTCAATATAGTATTGGAAGTCTTAGCTACAGCAATTGGACAGGAAAAGGAAATAAAAGGCATCCAAATTGGAAAGGAGGAAACAAAGCTATTATTGTTTGCAGATGACTTGATAGTGTACATAGAAAATCCTATACACTCGGCCAAGAAGTTGCTCAACCTAATAAATGAATTTGGCCAAACAGCAGGATACAAAGTCAATATCCAGAAATCAAAGGCATTTTTGTATACCAACAATGAAAAAGCAGAAGCAGAAGTCAAGGAAAAACTCCCATTTGATATAGCAAAAAGAAAAATAAAATACCTAGGAATAAACCTAACCAAGGAAGTAAAAGGTCTATACTCAGAAAACTACACAATGCTGAAGAAAGAAATCAAGGAAGACACAAACAAATGGAAACGTATACCATGTTTGTGGATTGGAAGAATTAACATAATTAAAATGTCATACTACCCAAAGCAATTTACAGATTCAATGCAATACCTATCAAAGTACCAATGGCATATTTCACAGATATAGAACAAACACTTCAAAAATTTATATGGAACCATAAACAACCTCGAATAGCTGCAGCAATTTTGAGAAAGAAGGGCAAAGTAGGAGGGATCACAACACCTGACACCAAACTGCATTACAAAGCCACTGTAATCAAAACAGCCTGGTACTGGCATAAAAACAGGAACATGGACCAGTGGAATAGAACAGAGTCCAAAAATAAACCTCATTCTGTACAGCCACTTAATATTCGACAAAGGAGACAGCAACATAAAATGGAGTAAAAGCAGTCTCTTTAATAAATGGTTCTGGGAGAACTGGACAGCTACGTGCAAAAAAAATGAAACTTGAGCACCAACTTACACATACACAAAAATAAACTCAAGGTGGATAAAAGATTTAAATATAAGCCGTGACTCCAATAAAGTCCTAGAGGAGAAAATAGGCAGGAAAATCTCAGATATTCATGCAGTAACATTTTTACTGATATGTCCCCTAAAGCAAGGGACATAAAGGAATGAATAAATAAATGGGATCTCATCAAAATAAAAAGTTTCTGCATGGCTAAAGAAAACAGTATTAAAATAAAAAGAGAACCAACTGTATGGGAAAATATATTCGCCAATGATACCTCAGACAAGGGTTTAATCTCCAAAATATTTAAAGAACATACATGACTCCACTCTATGAAGACAAGCAACCCAATTAAAAAATGGGCAAAGAACTTGAACAGACACTTCTCCAAGGAGGACATACAGAGGATCAAGAGACACATGAAAAGATGCTCAATATCGCTAGCTATCAGAGAGATGCAAATTAAAACCACAATGAGATACCGCTTCACACCTGTCAGAATAGCCATCATAAATAAAGCAACAAACAACAAGTGTTGGAGAGGTTGTGGAGAAAAGGGGACCCTAGTGCACTGTTGGTGGGATTGCAGACTGGTACAACCACTATGGAAAGCAGTATGGAATTTTCTACAAAAACTGAAAACGGATCTACCTTTTGACCCAGCAATTCCACTGCTAGGATTATACCCTAACAACACTGAAACACCAATCCAAAAGAATCTATGCACTCCAATGTTCATAGCAGCACAATTTACAATAGCCAAGTGTTGGAAGAAACCTAGGTGCCCATCAGTAAATGAATGGATCAAGAAACTATGGTACATTTTCACAATGGAATTCTATGCAGCAGAAAGAAAGAAGGAGCTCCTACCCTTCGCAACAGCAAGGATGGAGCTGGAGAGCATTATGCTAAGTGAGGTAAGCCAGGCAGTGAAGGACAAATATCATATGATCTCACCTTTAACAGGAACCTAATCAAAAAGCAAACAAACAAGCATAATATAACCAAAAACACTGAAATTGAATAGGGGTTGATAGCCACCAGAAGGGAGAGGGGAGGGAATTTCAGGGGGAAAGTGGAAGGGTTTGGAGCAACAAGTATAAAGGACACATGGACAAAAACTGTGGGGTGGAAATGGGAGGGGGGTGGGGAGGGCTGGGGTGGTGGGCTGGAATGGGAGCAAAAGACAGGAAACTGTACAAGAACAACAATTAAAGTAAATTAAAAAATGTGACACATAAAATAGCAACTAAAATTACAAATGAAAATGTAATAGAACTGATATAATCTCTAGAACATCTACTTTAATAATAAAAATGTGTATACAAATAGAATGTAATTGTTATTTCTTTATTTCACAAAGCTTCTTATGTGCTTTAAGCATATTACATAGGCTTAGTTAGTTCCAAAACTTCTCTTTTATATAAGAGGGAGAACAAATACTTGAGGAATTCCAGGGGCTCACTGGAATAATCCAACGTTGTTTCTTAATTAAAAAGTTTTAAAATTTTAACTTTGGGAAGGCTTTTAAACAAAATTAACCAAAAGATTGTAACAATTTTTTTATAAAACAACACAATTTTATGACAATGTATTTTTAAAGACATTAATTAGACTTAAGGCCAGTTTTCACATCAAATAATTTGTCTAGACACAGGATCCTGCTTAACTTATATGTATTTACTTTCTTTAGGTCGATAAACTACTACACCCTAATTATGCCATCCAGAGGTAAAAAACACACCACATGAAATACAAGAGAAACACATATCATGTAAAGACCATACACATGAAGACTTTACATATAAAGACTATACACATAATTTGAGTTACTTAATTAGGGTGGAAAAAACAAAAGATGTTCTCATGTGCTTTTCTCTTTGCTTCTTCCCTCTACACAATCCTTCTGCAACTTTTCTAATCCCTTTTAACTCATCCAGAAATGAGAATAATCTACTTTTAATTCTATTTTCTTCAAAATATATTGCCATAATTTACACCTATTATTACTAAAGCCATATTTTCACCAAATTAAACAAAAGTAATTAGCATTCTTTTTAAAATACATTTTATTGATTATGCTATTACAGTTGTCCCATTTCCCCCCTTTTATTCCCCTCTGTCCTGCACACCCCTCCCACCGACATTCCCAGCCCATGGGTTCATGTCCATGGATTGTACATTTAAGTTTTTAGCGTCAACATTTCCTGTACTATTCTTAACTTCCCTCTGTCTATTTTGTATGTATTATTTATGCTTTTTGTTCTCTGTACCTTTCCCCCACATCCCCCTCCCCCTCCTCACTGATAACCCTCCATGTGATCTGCATTTCTGTGACTCTGTTCTTGCCCTAGTTGTTTGCTTCGCTTATGTTTTTGTGTTTTAGGTTCAGTTGTTGATAGTTGTGTTTACTGTCATTTTACTGTTCATAATTTTATCTTCTTTTTCTTAGATAAGTCCCTTTAACATTTCATATAATAAGGGCTTGGCAATGATTAACTCCTTTAACTCGACCTTATCTGGGAAGCACTTTATCTGCTCTCTTTAGATTGACAAATTAATGCATACATTTCATAAATCTTACCCCATTTACTAGACTTTTAGCAAAACAATTATTTAAAAAAAAATATTGTTGTGCAGTTAAAGTTGTCCCGTTTTCCCCTCATTGCTCTCCCCTGCCCTAGGCACCCTGCTCCCACATTCAGTTCTTTCCCACATTGTCTTTGTCCATGGGTCCTTTATACATGTTCCTTGACTTCAGCCTTCTCCTTCTTTCCCCCATTATCCCCCTTCCCCATTCCCTCTGGTCACTGTCAGTTTGTTCTTTATTATTTCCATGTCTCTGGTTCTATTTTAGCAAAACAATTCTAATTAGTCTAAAATGTGACATAACCCACTCCTTTCCAAAATAGAAAAATAAAAAAAAAAAAAAAAACAGGGAAAATTTCAAGGCGGGACTAAGACTAGCCTTAGAATCTTATCTCCTTAAGCTCATATTCTAACTACTGTACTTTCACTTTTAGCTGCTTCTTTTTTTTCCCCCCCAATAGGTCCTCTGCAAGCACCTCAAGAGCTTTGAAGGCATCCCCTCATACTGTTGCAACATCCTAAGATTACCCCTGCCATACTTGGGATTCTCCCATAGATCCCCCACCAGGTATGTTGTCACCTGCAGTTGACTCAACGGGGGTGTTTCCTGGGATATTCTGTTTGTGACACCAATTGTAATACAAGACCTTCAAACCAGGGAGCTGCCTAAGTATTTGTGATATTCCAAAAATAAAACACCAAGAGGACTAGCAGATGTGGACATGCCGTTTATAACTCACATTACAGAGGAGTGCACAAATGGCAGGTGATCAGTGTGAGAGAGACCACACCTCACTGAGACTGAGACTCATTTTATTTTTCAATTTAATCTTTATTGTATATTTTTCATTACCATTTAGACCCCTTATTCCACTCTTCCCCCAAGCAATCACAGCACTGTTGTCCATGTCCAACGATCCTTTTTCATTTTTGCTCAATCCCTCCACCCCCAAACTCCCACTTCCTGTCATCCTATTCTCCATCTATGAGTCTGTCCTCATTTTCTTTGTTAGTTCAATTTGCTCATTAGATTCCACATATGAATGAAATTATATGGTATTTGTCTTTGCCTGACTGGCTTATTTCACTTAGCATAATGTCCTCCAGGACCATCCATACTGTTGCAAAGGGTAAAATTTTCTTCTTTTTTATGGTCAAGTAGTATTCCATTGTGTAAATGTTCCATAGTTGTTCTATCCACTCACCTATTGATGGACACTTGGTCTGCTTCATATCTTGGCAATTGTAAATACTGCTGTAAGGAACATAAGGGAACTTATGTTTTCTTTTTGAATTAATGTTTTGGGTTCCTTCCTGTATATTCCCAGAAGTGGAATCACTGGGTCAAAAGGAGATCCACTTTTAATTATTTGAGGTATCCCCATACTACTTTACACAGTGGCTGCAACAGTCTGCATTCCCACCAACACTGCAAAAGGGTTCTCCTTTCTCCACATCCTCACCAGCACTTCTTGTTTGTTGATATATTGATGACAGACATTCCGACAGGTGTGAGATGATACCTCATTGTGGTTTTAATTTGTATTCCTCCAATGATTTGTGATGTTGAACATCTTTTTATATGTCTTTTGGCTATTTGTATGTCCTCCTTGGAGAAGTGTCTATTCAAACCCTTGGCCCATTTTTTAATTATGTTGTTTGATTTTTTGGTGTTGAATTTTGTAAGTACTTTATAAATTTTGGATATTAACTCCTTATCAGATGTATTGGTTAATATGTTCTCCCATTCTGTGGGCTGTCTTTTTATTTTGTTGAAAATTTTCTTTGCTGTATAAACATTTTTTAGTTTGATGCAGTCCAATTTGTTTATTTTTTTCCCCATTTTTTTTCCCTTACCTGGGGAGGTACAGTCAATGAAAAATTTCTACAACCAATGTCCAAGATTTTGCTGCCTATGTTTTCTTCTAGGATGTTTATCATTTCTGGCCTGACATTTAAGTCTTTGATCCATTTTGAATTCATTTCTGTGTGTGGTATAAGAAGGTGGTCTAATTTCATTTTTCTGTATGCATCTGTTCAATTTTCCCAAAACCATTTGTCAAATAAACTTTCTTTAGCCTATTATAGGCTTGCTTCCTCTGCTGAAAAATAATTGACTATAAAAGGTGTGGATTTATTTTGGAACTCCCTATTCTGTTCCATTGATCTATGTGTCTATTTTCATGACAGTACCATGTTTTTTATTACTTTTACCTTATAGTATAGTTTCATATTACATAGCATGATTCCTCCAACTATGTTCCTTCTCAAAGTTGCTGTTCCTATGCAGAACCATTTGTGGTTCTATATAAATTTTTAAAATATTTGCTCTAGTACTGTGAAATGCCATCAAAATCTTGATAGGAATTACATTGAATCCATAGATTGCTTTAGATAGCATGGACATTTTAATGATATTAATTCTTTCTATACATGAACATTATATGTGTTTCCACTTATTTATATCTTCTTCAATTTCTGTCTTTAGTGTCTTGTAATCTTCCAAGTACAGGTCTTTTACAAACTTGGTATGGCTTATTCCTAAGTATTTTATTATTTTGAAGCAATTGTGAGTGAGATTGTTTTGTTGAATATCCTTTCTCTTAGTTTGTTTTTGGTATAAAAATAGAACTGATTTCTGGGTATTAATTTTATATCCTGCCACATTGCTTAATTCGTTTATTAGAACTAGTAGTTTCTTGGTGGAATCTTTGGGTTTATCCACGTAGAGTAGCATGTCATCTACAAATAAAGACAATTTTACTTCCCTTTCCAAGTTGGATGCCTTTTATTTCTTCTTCTTATCTGATTGCTGTGGCCAGAACTTCTAGTACTCTGTTGAATAAGAGAGGTTAAAGTGGGCATCCCTATCTTGCCCCTGATCTTAAGGGAAATGCTTGTTGTTTCTGTCCATTGAATGATGCTGACAGTGGGTTTGCCTTATATGACCTTTATTATGTTTAGGTATGTACCCTCCATTCCCACTTTGCTGAGAGTTTTGATCATAAATGGGTACTGAATTTTATTAAAAGATTTTCTACATCTGTTGATATGATCATGTGTTTTTGTCCTTCATTTTATGTGGTGATTCACATTTATTGATTTGCGGATGTTGTACCAAACTTGCATTCCTGGAATAAGTCCCACTTGATCATGATGTATAATCTTTTTGATGCACCACTGTATTAGGTTAGCTAATATTTTGTTGAGGGTTATGGCATCTATGTTCATCAGGGGTATGGGCCTATAATTTTCTTCCTTTGTAGTGTCTTTATCTTTTTTTGGAATTAGGTTAATACTGGCCTTATAAAATGAGTTTGGGAGTCTTCTCTCCTCTTGAATTTTATGAAATAATTTGAAGAGAGGTGTTAGTTCTTCTCAGAATGTTTGGTAAAATTCACTTGTGAAGTCATCTGGTCCAGGGATTTGTTGTTGTTGTTGTTGCTTTGTACTTTTTTAATTGCTGCTTCAAATTTACTAGGTGTAACCTGTGTATTCAGATTCTCTGAATCTTCTGGATTTATATTTGGAAGTTTATATGTTTGTACAAATTTATGCATTTCATCCACGTTATCCATTTTGATAGTGTATAATTGTTCATATTATTTTCTTACAATCCTTTGTATTTCCTTAGTGCCAGTTGATATTTTTCCTCTTTCATTTCTGATTTTTTATTTGGGTCCTCTCTATTTTTTTTCTTGCTGTGCCTGGTTAAAGATTTTCAATCTTATTTATCTTTTCAAATAACTATCTCTTGGATTTATTGATATTTTGTATCAATTTTTAGACTCTATTTCTTTTATGTTAGCTCTAATATTTATTATTTCCTTCCTTCTACTAACTTTGGGCTTCTTTACTTCTTCTTTTATAAATTCTTTTAAGTATGAAGCTAGAATATTTATTTGAGCTTTTTCTTTCTTTTTTTTTCTTGAGATGGGCCATAATGCTATGAATTTCCCTTTTATGATTGCTTTCCAGTGTCCCACAGATTTTTGATGGTTGTGTCCTCTTTTTCATTTCTTTCAAGGTATCTTTTGATTTCTTCCTTGATCTCAGTGTTGACCCATTCATTGTTGAATAACCTGTAATTTAGCTTCCATGTCTTTGCATGATTTCAGTTTCTTCTTGAGATTGATTTCTAGTTTCTAGCATTGTGATCAGAGCAGATGCTTGGTATGATTTCAATCTTCTTGAATTTATTGAGACTTGTGTCCTAACGTGGGGTTTATCCTAGAAAAAATTTCATATGCACTTGAAAAGTACATGTATTCTGCTGCTTTGGGATAAAACACTCTGAAGATATTAATTAAGTCCATTTGATCTAATTTGTTGATTAAGGCTGCTGTCACCTTATTGATTTTCTGTCTTGAAGATCTATCCATTGAAGTCAATGTGGTGTTAAAATCCCCAATTATGACTGTTTATCTTTCTCTCCCTTTATATTAATCAAGATTTTCTATATATGTTTAGATGCTCCTGTTTTGGGTGTGTTAATGTTTACTAGTGTTATATCCTCTTGTTAGATTGTTCCCTTTATTATGTAGTATTGTTCTTTGTCTCTTAAAGACATTTGTTTTAAAGTCTATTTTGTCAGATATAAGTATTGCTACCCCATCTTTTTTTCCCTGCTCCATTTGCATGAAATGTCTTTTTCTACCCCTTTACCTTTAGTCTGTGTGTATCTTTTGATCTGAGATGGGGCTCTTGGAGGCAGCATATATGGATCATGTTTCATTTTTTATTTATTTTTAAAATATATTTTATTAATTATACTATTACAGTTGTCCCATCCCCCACCCCCTTATTCCCCTCAGTCCTGCACACCCTTCACACCCACATTCCCTCCACCCTTCAGTTCATGTCCATGGGTCTACATATAACTTCTTTGGCTTCTACATTTCCTATACTATTCTTAACCTCACCCTATCTATTTTCTACCTACCATTTATGTTACTTATTCCCTGTAGCTATTCCCCCTGTCTCCCCCTCCCCATCCTCCACTGATAACCCCCCATGTGATCTTCATTTCTGTGATTCTGTTCCTGTTCTAGTTATTTCTTAGTTTGTTTTTTTTTAAGTTCAGTTGTTGATAGTTGTGACTTTGCTGTCATTTTACTGTTCATATTTTTAATTTTCTTTTTCTTAGATAAGTCCCTTTAACATTTCATATAATAAGGGCTTGGTGATGATTAACTCCTTTAACTTGGCTTTGTCTGAGAAGCATTTTATCTGCCCTTCCATTCTAAATGGTAGCTTTGCTGGATAGAGTAATCTTGGATGTATGTCCTTGCCTTTCATGACTTGGAATACTTCTTTCCAGTCCCTTCTTGCCTGCAAGGTTTCTTTTGAGAAATCAGCTGATGGTCTAATGGGCAGTCCTTTGTAGGTAACTCTCTCCTTTCCTCTTGCTGCTTTTAAGATTCTCTCTTTGTCGTTAATCTTGGACAATGTAATTATGATATGTCTTGGTGTGTGTTTCCTTGGCTCCAATTTCTTTGGGGTTCTCGGAGCTTCCTGGACTTCCTGAACATCTATCTCCTTTGTTAGATTGGGAAAGTTCTTGTTCATTACATTTTCAAATATGTTTTCAATTTCTTGCACTTCCTCTTCTCCTTCTGGCACCTGCATGATTTGGATGTTGGAATGTTGAAAGTTTACCTGGAGCTTCCTAAGCCTGTCCTAATTTTTTTGAATTCATTTTTCTTTGTTCTGTTCTGGTTGAATATTTCTTCCTTCTGCTCCAAATCCTTGATTTGAGTTTTGGTTTCTTTCCCCTCACTGTTGATTCCCTGTACATTTTCCTTTATTTCACTTTTCATAGCCTTCACTTTTTCCTCTATTTTGTGACCATATGCAATCATTTCTGTGAGCATCCTGATTACCAGTGTTTTCAACTGTGCATCTGATAGGCTCGCCATCTCTTCATCACTTTGTTGTATTTTTTCTGGAGCTTTGATCTGTGCTTTCATTTGGGCCATTTTTTTTTTTGTACTGAAGTGCCTGTTATGTAGTAAGAGACAGAGCCTTAGGTATTCACCAGAGTGGGTCAATATACATTGCTGTGTTATCACACAGTATGTGCGGGAGGAGTCCAAGAGGGAACAATGCTGCTTTTTCAGCTCTCTGTTGTCTTTCAGTCATGTCTGCTGCTACCCACAGTCAAATTGGACCTGTCTGGTGCTGATTCCCACATGGGTGGTTTTGTGAATGTTCTCGGACCCCGTGGGTCTCTCTAATAAACTCTTCTGTGGAGTTGGGAGTTTCTCCTGCTGCATCAACCCTCACAGGTTTTCCAGTCACAGATTTTGAGACTTTATTTCCCAGGGCACTGGAACCTTGGGTTGTGTGGTTTGTTTCACTCCCTAGTTGTTCCTCCCAGTTTATCCACATGCAAATGTGGGACTGCCTGCTCTGCCAGCCACTGCCTTGAGTGGTCCACCAGCCACTGCATCATCTGCCCCTGGTCTTCCACCTGCCATCTTGCCACAAGTCCACTCCACTCGGCTGCCTGAATCCACAAGTCCTACTGGTCTGGATGAGTGATTCTTCTTTAACTCCTTGGTTGTCGGAATTCCATACAGTTCAATTTTCTGGCAGTTCTGGTTGGGTTTTTTTGTTTGTTTGTTTGTTTGTTTAAATTTGTTGTCCTTCTTTTGGTTGTGCTAGCAGGCACAATGTCTACTTATGCCTCCATCTTGGCCAGAATTCTTTGGGTCATCTTTTCTTATCCATTCACCTATCCTATGTCATTTAATTGGAGCATTTATGCCATTTACATTTAAAGTGATTATTTATGATATATATATATATATTTTGCCATTTTAACAATTTTTTTCTTTTTCTTTCTTTTTCATTTTCTCTTTTTTAAAGCAAATCAGTGAACATTTGTTGCAGTACTCATTTGGTGTTAACCAACTCCTTTAACATTTTCTTGTCTGGAAAGCTCTTTATCTCTCCTTCAGTTTTAAATGATAGCCTTGTAAGGCAAATAACCTTGGTTGTAGGTCCTTGCTTGTCATCACCTTGAATATTTTATGCCAATCCCTTCTGGCCTGAAATGTTTCTCTAGATAAATCAGATGACAGTCTAATTGGAGCGCTCTTGCAGATAACTAACTGCTTCACACTTGTGGCTTTTAAGATTCTCCCCTTGTCTTTAAGGTTTGATATTTTAATTATGATGTATCTTGATGGAGGCCTCTTTGGGTCTATGTTGTTTGGGACTCTGCTCCCTAGATTTATGTGTCTTTTTCCTTCACCAGATTAAGGAAGTTTTTGGTCATTATTTCATCAAATAGGTTCTTGATCCCTTGCTCACACTTTTGTCCTTCTGGTGTTCCTGTGATTGGGTGTTCTTATGCTCTTTGTTGTTTCAAAGATTTCTTAAACTCCTTTTTTTCAAAATTCTTTTTCCTCTTTTGTTGCTCTATCTGGGTGTCTTTTTCTACTTTGTATTTAAAATCACTGATTCGATTCTCTACTTCATTTAACCTATGGTTTATCTCTTACAGTATATTATTTATCTCAGATATTGCATTATTTTTCTTTTTTAAAATTTTTGGTACATTTCTTTTTTTAGATTTTATTTATTCATTTTTAGGGAGAGCAAGGAAGGGAGAAAGAGAGGGAGAGAAACCCCAGCATGTGGTTGCCTTTCAAGTGCCCCCTACTGGGGACATGGCCCATAATTCAGACATGTATCAAACCGGCAACCCTTTGGTTCACAGGCCAGTGCTCAACCACTGAGCCACACCAGCCAAGACACATTCTTTTTTTCTGACTGGTCTTTATTTATGATTTTGATTTTTTTTTCATGCTGTTGATTATCCTTATAATCATTACTCTAAACTGTATACATGATAAATTGCTTGCCTCCATTTCATTTAGTTCTTCTGGAGAACCCTCTTGTTCTTTCTCATGAAATGTGTTTCTTTGTCTTACCATTTTGGCTGTCTCTTTTGTTTGTTTCTAAATATTAGGTAGATCTGCAAAGACTCTAGTTCAGGCCTATGGCTGATGGTGCCTGTCACTGGCCCTGGGCAACCTTGTTTAGAGCTATTAGTGATTTATAGCTTGTGGCTCCTTCTGTTGTGCCTGGATATGTGAAGAAAGAATCCAGCTGTACAGCAAGGTCATCATTTACCATCAGTAGGCCTGGGGGAGGGTAGACTTAAGTCTTAGTGCTCCCAGAGATCTGTCTTCACCTGCGGGCTTTCTCTTAAGCTTAAACACTGAAATAGCCACCAGTTTTACTCCTCAGCAGCCTTGCTTAAGCTCCACAGGTTGGGGCAAGAGGGATTCCGTCAGGTGGGGCTATGGCTTCCCCTCAGGCTATTGCCACTTGGAGGGGAGTACTCTGCTTGTGAAGGATGGCTTCTCCAGTATGAAGAATGACTCAGCACAGTGATCCTGGTGGCTGACATTCCCCAGAGCCACCAACCCCAGACTGTCCTCTTGTGGCCCTAGTCCACTCTGTTCTCCCCCTGGCAGAGCTCAAATTAAGTATCTGCAAATGAAATTTTGTGCATTGGCTCTTTAAGTCTCTAGCTGTCTCTTCCTTTTTAATATAAGCCTCTAGGCTACAGTGTAAAGTTTCCTCTCTAAATACTGCTTTAGCTTCATCCCATAAATGTTTACACACTACATATTCACTGTAATTCAGTTTGAAATATTTTCTAACTTCCTTCATGGTTTCTTTTTTGAAACATGGGTAAATACTGTAAATTCAAGTATGTTTTCAAATATTTGGGTATTTTTGTATATATCTTATTGTTATTGATTTCTAATTTAATTCAATTATGGTTAAATAATATATTTTGTAAGTTTGAATTTTTGAAATTTATTGACCTATTTTATGACCCAGTATACAATCTATCTTTGCAAACATATTATATAGACATTTGAATATATGTGTACTTTATGTTTTACTCTAAAATATCAATTAAGGTAAATTGATCAATAATGTTTAAACCTTTTCTAGCCTGAATTTTGTTCTCCAGTATTTCTATCAGATACTTAGAAAAGATATTAAAATACCCATTACTGCCTGGATTTGTCTATTTCTCCCTTTACTTTTGTCAGCTTTGGCTGGCACAATATTATTAGCTATGCAAATAGCTTTGATTACATGTCTTCCTCATATATCTACCCTTTTATAGTTTAAATTTTCCTCTTTATCTCAAGTAACACTCCCTGTCTTGAAGTCTTCTTATTCTAATAATAACATAAGCTTTCTTATCTTTATTGTTTCTACCATGTAACTTTTTCTGTAATTTTATTTTCAACTTAGCTATGTCAAAACACAATGTCTGTTGAAGCACAAACTAAGGTCATTAAAAAAAAACAGTTTAACAAACTGATATTTCCCAGAGGGGAGGAGCATTTTGGGGATAGGTGAAAAAAAGTGAAGGTATTGAGAAGTACAAACTGGTATTTATAAAATAGTCAAGGGTATATATAAAATGCAGCTTAGGGAATATAGTCAATAACATTGTAAGGAATGTATATGGTGCCAGGGGATACAAAACATCAGGGAGATCACTTTGTAAGTTATATAATTGTTTCACCACTATGACGTATACCTGAAACTAATATAATATTCAATGTTAACTGTAATTAAAAATAAATTTTAAAAGAGTATACATCTGTGCCTTTTAGAGAGATTACTTACATGTAACTTATTGAAATGGTTGGGTTTATATCTACTATTCTGCTTTTCAATTTGTTTTATTTTGGTTTTATTTGATATTGATTTCTCTGTTCCTCCATTTCTGCTTTCTTTTGGTTTAGTTTATTTTTTCCTTTTAAATTCCTCTTATGGCTTTTTAACTTTGCCTTTTCTATTATTTCTAGTGTTTTCTCTAGGGATTATGATACACATCCTGAACATTTCACAATTTTCCAGAGATCTGGCCAAGATGGAGGTATAGGTAGAAATGCCTCACTTCCTTGCACAACCAAAAGAAGGATAACAACCACTTTAAAAACAATAAACAATAGAAGTGCCAGAAAATCAAACTGCATGGAACTCTGACAACCAAGTAGTTGAAGAAACATTCACCCAGACCAGTAGGATGGGCAGAGATGGGAGACATGCAACTGAGCAGAGAGGATATGTAGCAAGACTGCGGACTGTGTGGGCAAGGACAGTCTGGCAGAAAGGAAAACTAAAGACTCAAAAGTAGCTGTAAAATACTGCAGGGGTTGCAAGAGCAGGCAAAACTCCCAGTCTCACAGGGGAGTTCATTGGAAAGTGGGGCTACAGCAGAGTGAGTGAGCAGCATTGTTTCCTCTCTTACACCTCCCCTGCGGACAGTGCCACAACACAGTCAAGAGGGTTGTCCCCCCAGCTCCCTGTGAATACCTAAGTCCCTACCCCTTACAATATAACAGGTTCACTGAGATGAAGAAATATGGCCCAAATGAGAGAACAGATCAAAAAACTAGAAAAAGAGCTAAGCGATGAGAGATAGACAACCTATCTGATGCAAAGTTCAAAACACAGGTGCTCACTTGCAAAATGAAGGAACAAATGAAGGCTACCCAAAGTGAAATAAAGCAAAATATTCAGGTAACCAACAGTGAAGGGAAGAAAACTTGGACTCAAATCAATGATTTGGAAGCAAAGGAAGAAATAAACATCCAGCCTGAACAGAATGAAGAAACAAGAATTCAAAAAAAAAAAAAAAAAAAATGAGGAGAGTCTGAGGCACCTCTGGGACAACTTTAAATACTCTAACATCTGAATCATAAGGGTGCCAGAAGGAGAAAAACAACAGCAAGAAATTTAAAACTTATTTGAAAAAATAATGAAGGAAAACTGCCCCAATCTGGTGATGGAAATAAACTTCCAGGAAGTCCAGGAAGCCCAGAGAGTCCCAAAGAAATTGGACTGAAGGAGGAATACACCAAGGCACATCATTAAGTTACCCAGGATTAAAGATAAAGAGAGAATCTTAAAAGCAGCAAGAGGAAAGGAGAGAGTTACCTACGAAGGAGTGCCCATAAGGCTATCAGCTGATTTCTCAAAAGAAATCTTACAGACAAGAAGGATCTTGGAAAGAAGTATTCGAAGTCATGAAAGGCAAGGACCTACATACAAGTTTACTCTATCCAGCAAAGCTATCATTTAGAATGGAAGGGCAGATAAAGTGCTTCCCAGATAAGGTCAAGTTAAAGGAGTTCATCATCATCAAGCCCTTATTACATGAAATGTTAAAGGGACTTATCTAAGAAAAAGAAAATAAAAAATATAAACAGTAAAATGACAACAAAGTCACAACTATCAACAACTGAACCTAAAAAACAAAAACTAAGCAAACACCAAGAATAAGAACAGAACCAGAATAATGGAGATGGAATGGAAGGTTTTCAGTGGGGAGGGGGAGGGAAGAATAGGGGGGGAGGTACATGGAATAAGAATCATAATTAGTAGGTATAAAACAGACAGGGGGAGGTTTAGAATAATATAGGAAACAGAGAAGCCAAAGAACCTACATGTACAACCTATGGACATGAACTAAGTAGGGGGATGCTATAGGGTGCAGGGGGTGCAGAGGTGAGGAGGGATAAAGGGGGGAAAACATGGGGAAAACTGTAATAGCATACTCAATAAAATACACTTAAAATAATAAAATTAAATAAAATTTAAAAAAAAAACCTTTCACTGTCTATTTTCAACTAACTTTGTAAAAATTATTACTTTCAAGATGCTTTGTGTATCTTTGGGTGCAATTTAATTATGATGTACCTCATTTTTTGTATTGTGTATTTATACTTTTGGGGTTCGCTGAGCTTCTTAAATCTAATTGTTTTTTTTTTTTTTCACCAAACTTGGAACATTTTCAGGAATATATCATCAAATGCCCTTTTCCTCCATTCTCTCCCTCTTGTTCTGGGAATCTGAATACGACATGCATGTTCGATACTGCCATTTTATTTACTTGAGGCATTAGATCCAGGACAGGAAAACTACTATCCCCCAACCAATTCTGGCCTGTTTTTTTAGGACCCTCAAAATAAAACAAATGGGAATTAAGAATGATTTTTACACTTCTATGAGTTCGTAGAAAACAAACAAGAATATGCAACAGAGATTGTATGTGGTCTACAAAACCTAAAGTATATTCTAACTAGCCTTTATACAAAAATTTTACTCTCTCCAAAGTTAGAAGATGCAGTCTGTTGCTTCTATAGTGATTGGAATTTGAGGAAATCCTAGAAAGGAGGGGATCATAGATGGCTGTAACTTGCAAGTGCTGTCTTTGTCCCCATGATGTTCAGGTTAGGAATTGGCCTCAGGGAAAAGATATATATAAGTCATCAAACGGGTGACTTCCTTTTTTAAAAAGTCAAAGAACCCTCCAATTTCTGAAAGCTTTGCTTTCTTCCCATTACCTCAAATGGGAAGTTATTTTTATATTTTCCCTGAGTTTATCATTCTTATCTGTAGGAATTTTAGGCTATACAAGCCACTCTTCCATCCTCAGATGCATTTTAAATAAGTAGAATTGAATTATGATAAAGCAGATGATATGATGAAATGGACATTTAAACTCCATTTGTTTACCCAGGTGTTTTGTTATAGAGCTCTGGCTACATCTTGTCACCTTACCTAAGTGAGCATCTTGTATTTAACACAAGTGTCTGCATAAAATAACTATTAAAATCATTAGGATGATACTATGCCCCAAATATTCATAATTAATAATTATACCTCCAAATTATATCACCAGAGTTGGAATGAACCTCAGAGGACACACCCCATACAGAAATTTTCCTCACAGCATCCCAGATGGGTGAACATTCAGAATCTAATTAAATTCTAATAATTAAAAGTTTTGTACTTTTTATATCAATGCCCTTTCACTCCAAATACTTCTTTCATATCATGAATTGGCTGATATAATTAGACTCCATATTTAACAACTGTTGAGCTATGGATCAAAGCCAATCTTTTTCTACCTTTGCTGAAATTCCAGAAGCTTTTATTTTTTCTAATGTGAATGGTACCCAGGAATTCATAGACATGATTTGAGGACTATTCTATGTTTTAAAATTCCTTCAAGTAATTTTTAGATTAAGGAAGCAGTTCATGCTGGATGCCCAGGGAAGGCAATACCAGCAATACTCTCTTGATGTACCTAACTGTTCACTGAAACACTTTTGACATGTGGAAAGGCAGATATATCCACTTATAAAAACATTATACAATAAACAGGATGATAGGCACCCATGCGCTACCACAGACAGCTGTGACACCATAGGCGCCCGGGTGTGACCAGGATGGTGCAAGCCGCCTAGGAGACCCAGGCTCACACCCATAAACTTGGGAAAGTGCGCACTCCCCAGGAGGCTCAGAAAACATGCGCAAGGCCCTGTGTGGAGAGGTGCCAGGCTAGCTCTGGGAAGAGTGCACGGCTAGCCCTGAGGAGAGCAGCCCAAAGATAACAGAGTGCTGAATAGGGGGAAAAGTGAAACTGTCACCCCTCGACCCTTGCAGCCAGCAAGAACAGAAAAACAGACTTGGCAAGTTTGAAAACAGCAAGAGTTTTTTGAGGTTTTTTTGTATGTTTGTTTTTTGTTTTTTAAATAATATTTTCTATTATGTTTTCATTATTTTTCTCTCTTTTATCCCTCATCTCCTTTTGCTTCTCTTTACTTCTTTCTTGTTATATTCCTTCTTTTTTCTTTCCAATTTTATCTTTTCTTCCTTCCTCTTTCTTCTCTTCTTTTTTTTTTTTCCTTTTTTTCCTCTTTTCTCTTTTTAAATACCCATCAGTGAGACAAAAAAGAAGAAAAATAAAACCTGGAACTGTGAAAAAAACAGAGTTGGTCTCAAAGAGGGGGCATTTAAACAGCTGAGACAGTGGAAGCTATGATCACCAGGATACCTGAAGGAGATGCACCACGGAATCTCACAGGTATTCTAGCACAGAAGTTCATACCATAAACCCAGGGAGCCAGAACAGAGCAACTGAAGAAACTGAGGCTAACAAGAAGAGTCACACAAACAATGGGAAGACAAAGAAACAATCCCTGAATGAAAGGAAAGGAGGAAGCCCCAGAAAGAATACTAAATGAAATGGAGGCAACTCAACTATCAGATTTTAAGCTCAAAGCAATGGCTGTCAGGAAACTCCATGAGTTCTCAATGAGCTACCAGAAACTACAGGGAAGCTACAATGAACTCAATGCAAACTATATCAACATGAAAAAGGAAATAGAAACTATCAACAAGGGCCAAGAGGAAATGAAGAATACAGTTTCTGAACTGAAGAACACAGTGGAAGGAATGAAAAGCAGAATTGATGAAGCAGAAGATTGGATCAGCGAGTTGGAGGACACAGTAGAAAGAAACACCCAGAAAGAGCAAGAAAAGGAAATGAGGCTCAGAAACAATGCACAGGGATTAAGAGAAATGCAAGACAATATGAAATGTAATAATAACTGTATAATAGGGATACCAGAAGGAGAAGAAGAAGTGCAAGGGATAGAAAACCTATTTGAAAAAGTAATGATGGAAAACATCTCTAATTTGTTGAGAGAAAGTCATATGAATCCAGGAAACACAGAGAGTCCCAATCAAGAGGAACCCAAAGAGGCCCACTTCAAGACACATCATCATTAAAATGGCAAAATTCCAGGACAAAGAGAGAATCTTAAAGGTAGCAACGGAGAAAAAGGAAGTAAAATACAAGGGAGCCCCGATAAGGTTAGCAACTGACTTCTCAATGGAAACGGTCCAAGACAGAAGAGAGTGGCAAGAAATATTCCAAGTAATGAGAACCAAAGGCCTGCCGCCAAGACTACTTTACTCAGCAAGGCTTTCAATCAAGATAGAAGGCCAAATAAGTAGCCTCCTAGACAAAAGAAGTCTAAAAGAATACACTACCACCAAACCAGGTCTGCAAGAGATACTCAAGGGATTGCTTTAAGGAAAGGAAGGAAAAGAGAGAGAGAGAGAGAGAGAGAGAGAGAGAGAAACAGGTCCAAAAATGGCAATGAATAAGTACCTATCAATAATAACCTTAAACGTAAATGGATTAAATGCTCCAACCGAAAGGCATAGAATAGCTGAATGGATAAGAAACAATGACCCATATATATGCTGCCTACAAGAGACCCACCTCAGGACAAAAGACCTACACAGACTGAAAGTGAAGGACTAGAAACAAATTTTCCAAGCAAATGGACAGGAAACAAAAGCTGGGGCAGCAATACTCATATCAGAGAAAATAGACTTCAAATGAAGAGTAATGAAGAGAGACCCAGAAGGTCACTTCATAATACTGAAGGGAAGAATCCACAGAAAAGACAAAAACATTGTAAATATATATGCACTCAACATAGAAGCACCTAAATATGTAAAGAAAATCTTAAAGGACTTCAAGAGAATTAAACGACATACAGACTAAAAGCACAATTCTAAGAATGAATTTATCCAGGAGCTGGTTCTTTGAAATGATAAATAAAATGGACAAGCCTTTAAGCAGGCTCATCAAGAAAAAAAGAGAGAGGACCCAAATAAACACAATCAGAAATGAAAGAGGAGAGATTATAACTGACACCACAGAAATAAAAAGGATTCTAAGAAATTACTATGAAGTACTTTACACCAAGAAATTTGAAAACCGAGGTGAGATGGACAAGTTTCTAAAAAAATATAATCTTCCAAAACTCAATGAAAAAGAAGCAGATAGCCTGAACAGACCAATAACAGCAGATGAAATTGAAGCAGTAATAAAAAAACTCCCAACACACAAAAGCCCTGTACTGGATGGTTTCACAGGAGAATTTCACAAAGTATTTAAGAAATAGATAACCCATATTCTTCACAGACTATTTGAAAAAATCCAAAATGGTGGAAGACTCCCAAACTCTTTCTATGAAGCCAGCACTATCCTAATCCCAAAACCAGATAAAGACACAACAAAGAAAGAAAATTTCAGGCCAATAGCGCTGATGAACATAGACGCTAAAATCCTCAACAAAATATTGGCAAACCACAGTCAACAATACATTAAAAAGACCATACACCATGACGGAGTGGGATTCATCCCAGGGATACAAGGATGGTTCAACATTTGCAAATTAGTAAATGTAATTCATCACATAAACAAAAGCAAAGACAAAATCACATGATCATATCAATAGATGTAGAATCGCATTTGATTAGTTACAGCACCCATTTATGTTAAAAACACTCAGCAAAGTGGGAATTGAGGGAGTATTCCTCAACATAATGAAGGCCATATATGAGAGACCTACAGCCAACATCATACTCAATGGGCAAAAACTAAAATCTTTCCCACTAAGATCAGGAACAAGACAAGTTTGTCCACTTTCACCATTTCTATTCAATATAGTATTAGAAGTCTTAGCCACAGTGATTAGACAAGAAAAAGAAACAAAAGGCATCCAAATTGGAAAGGAGGAAACAACACTATCATTATTTACAGATGACATGATAGTGTACATAGAAAATCCTATACACTCGGCCAAAAAGCTGCTCAACTTAATAAACAAATTTGGCCAAACAGCCAGATACAAAGTTAGTATCCAGACATCAAAGGCATTTTTGTGTCCAACAATGAAACAGCAGAAGCAGAAATAAAAATAAATCCCATTCCATATAGCAAAAAAAGTGAAATAAAATACCTAGGAATAAACCTAACCAAGGAGGTAAAAGACCTGTATGCAGAAAACTATACAACACTGAAGAAAGAAATCAAGGAAGACACAAAGAAATGGAAACATATACCGTGTTAATGGATTGGAAGAATTAACATCATCAAAATGTCCATACTACCCAATGCAATTTACAGATTCAATGCAATACCTATTAAAGTACCAGTAGCATATTTCTCAGACATAGAACAAGCACTTCAAAAATTTATATGGAACCATAAATGACCTCAAATAGCTGCAGCAATTTTAAGAAAGAAGAGCAAAGTAGGAGGGTTCACAATACCTGACACCAAATTGTATTACAAGGCCACTGTTATCAAAACAGCCTTGTACTGGCATAAAAACAGGCACATGGACCAGTGGAATAGAACAGAGAGCCCAGAAATAAACCCAAGTCTCTACAATCAATATTTGACAAAGGGGGCAGCAACATAAAATGGAGTAAAAATAGCCTCTTCAACAAGTGGTTTTGGTAGAACTGGATAGCTATGTGCAAAAAAAAAAAAAAGAAAAAAAAAAAAAGAAATTTGAGCACCAATACACCATACACAAAATAAATTCAAGGTGGATAAAAGATTTAAATATAAGCTGTGACACCATTAAAGTCCTAGAGGAGAACATAGGCAGGAAAATTGCAGATATTTCATGCAGCAACACTTTTACTGATATGTTCCCTAAAGCAAGGGATATAAAGGAAAGAATAAACAAATGGGATCTCATCAAAATAAAAAGCTTCTGCATGGCTAAAGAAAACAGTATTAAAATAAAAAGAGAACCAAATGTATTGGAAAACATATTTGCCAATGATACCTCAGACAAGGGTAAAAAAAAAAATTCTACAGTAAACAGACCATCTTGGGTGTGAAATACACTCTTCAAAGATGTTTATGAGATGGGTCATACATTCATTTCCAGTGTACTGAATTTTTAATACATGAAGAAATTCAAATTAAAATGAAGAGTATTTCCAGCATGAATTGACCCCTTCAATGGAAATCTTTTTTTTAATTAAATTTTATTTTAATTGTTGTTCTTATACAGTTTTCTGTTTTCTACTCCCATCCCGTCCCTCTGCCCCAGCCCTCCCCAGCTCCCTCCCATTTCCACCCCCCCCCTAGCTTTTGTCCATATGTCTTTCATACTTGTTGCTCTAATCCCTTCCCCTTTTCCCTGGATATTCCTATCCCTCTCCCCTCTTGTTCTCAATTTCAGTGTCATTGGTTATATTATGCTTGTTTGTTTGTTTTTTT